>JAJIBD010034945.1:0-21770 GCA_021461705.1 Cryptotis parvus
TAGTTTGTAGTTCCTGATAATAGAATAGGTTGGAAAAAAATAAATAAAGTTGGGCACTTTTTTTTTCATGTGCTTTACTAATTGTGTGATTACAATAGCTTTATAGTTTTATAATATTAAGTTAGATAAAGCAATATTGCATTATCTGATTTCCCAGAATTGTTTAGTCTATGCTGGGTGTTTTGTAGTTCCATACAAACTTTATCAGTGGAGAATTTCTAAATCATTGAAGAATTTCATTGGGATTTAAATGGGGATCACATTGTATTTATATAATAATTTAGGTATAATGGCATTTTGACAATTTTGATTCTTCTAATACTTAAACATAAAATATTTTCCATTGTAAGATTATTTTTATGATTATCTCAGTGACTATTTTTTCTGATTTTTCAATTATTTATTTTACCAGATAGAGAAGGCTTCATCTCTTTTACTAAGGTGATTCTATAAATTCAATATTTGGACACTATTTTGAATGCATAGTCCTAAAATCTCTTTTATTCTAGTTAAATTTGCATAAAGAGACATAACAGATTTTTTTACCATTAGTTTAGCCTGATGCTTTGCTGCATTTTTTTCTAACAGTTTTCAAATAGAATCCTTAGGGGCCCTCTATATATATTATGTAAATCAACAAATAATGGCAATTTAACTATTTTTTATCCAGATTGAAATTTTTTCTAATATCTTTTTCCTACCTGAGTGCTTCAGCTTTCACTCTTGCGCCTATTGAATGATAAGTGAGCAAAGAACTTTTTGCTGTGACTGATCTCAGAGAAGGATGCTGCTTTGATGGCTTAGTATGATAATGCATTTCTGCTTTTAATACCATTTTCCTATTTTTGTTCAAGTGGGACAATCATAAATAAGATTTGAAATTTGTCAAAAAGTTTTCTGTGTTGATTGAAATAATGATATTATTTTTATCAATCCTTTTCAATTGTGTTATACTGGTGGTGATTATGGTAATTGATTGCATATGTTGAGCTATCTGTGTTAATCTAGTATCAATCTCCCTTGATTGTGTCTAGACTTTTTATTTAACCTCATATATTTTTATTATTATAACACTGTGAGATATACAATTACAAAGATATTCATGATTGGATTTCTGTCATATGATGTTTGGAGACTACGTTCCTCCGCACATTTTACATTTTCCACCAGTGTCTCCATATTCCCTCTCCCACTTTTCAAGCCCTACCTCTATAGCAGGTACCTTTTTCTCTCTCTCTCTTTCTTAGAAATTTGTGACATCCGCATATGTTAAGGGGTTACCTTTTTGATATGTGGTAGGATCGAATTTGCAGCATTTTTATTCAGAACTTTTAAATCAATATTCATCAGTTAGATTGATCTGTAGTCCCCCTTTTTTTTAAGAGCATCTTTATTTGCTTTGGCTATTTGTATAACGTTGGCTTCAAGAAACTATTTAGGATTCCATTTCTTCACTATATTAGAAAAGCTTGAGGAGTTTGAGTTATAAGTCTTTGAATATTTATAGGACTTAACTAGTGGATCCTCCCATCTGGACTAAGACTTCTGAGGTAAAATTTTAATAATTGCTTTACATTCTTGTTTATTACTTGTCTGTTCAGGATTTCTGTTCTCTTCATACCATTTGGGAATTAATTTCACATTATCTAGTCTATTTATTCATGATTCTCTAGTTTACAGCACAGAGTTATAGTCATACTTAATCTTTTGTATTTTTGACAGCTCTGTGGAAATTTATCTACTTTCTTCATTTATCTAATTTATTTGTTTTCTTTTCTTTCTAATGTTTTCCTCATGAATCTTATTAAAATATGATGCCTTATTATTATTCTTTCAGAACTTACTACAGTTTCATTAATCTTGTATTGTTTCTTGAGTTCAATATTATGGAGATTCTCCTCTGTTTTTTGAATTATTTTTTCCTTTTACTAGCTTTTGAATTTGTTGCTATTTCCTTTCTAGATTCTTAATATATGCATTTAAGTTGTTAGTTTGAGATTTTCTTTCCTAAACATAAGCCTTTATATCAATTATCCCATTAATAGAACTGTTATCACAGAACTAGATTCATTTCTGAGTTTATAGATTCTTGAAATTCTGTAAATTTTACATAAAAAACTCAGATGTTTAAGAAATTAAACTTGTGCATAATTTGTGTTTGGGTCCTGTAGTTTCTCCTCAGTGTCTAGGCCTCTCCTTGCCTGCATTATGTATGATGTCACTCACTCAACCTATTCCTTGATAAATAATACAGATTATGATGCCCTGGCCCTGTCCCTCCCTTTATGACTTCTCTAGGGTAGTTTGACTTTTCCCCTACACTGTCCCTGTCCAGTAATGGCCTTAACTCATTACTAAATCTGCTGTGGGAACCCTGGATCATTTACCCCCATGCTCAGACTTGCTGCTCTGTAATCAGTTGCGGGCCTCTAGAACTTAAACCAGAACTCTCGTCCCTTCAATTTCCTTTATCTCCAGCCATAGCCTGACACATGTTGGTGAGAACCTCTGCTATCACTGCTGTCCATCTGGGTAGGCAAGAAGGAATAAACAGGAGTTTGCCTGGCTAGGGAAGCTTCCTTTATTTCCCATGTTCCATCTCAGCCATTCTATTCTGGCTGCATACCTTTATTGAGCAGTATTAAAAATGACCAATTAAATTACCTAACATTTAACTGGTTACCACCATACGCTCCTTCTGTAAAGTATTGCTTTTGCTGTGTCCCAAAAAGTTCTGGCAGTTTCTTTATCCTCATTCATTTAGAGGAATCTTTTATTTCTTCTTTGGTTTTCCTCTACGATCCAGTTGTTATTAGCAGCATTTTGTTCAGTTTCCAAGTGTTGAAGCTTTTCATAATCTTTTATGGTTCATCTCAATCTTTACAGCATTTATGTTTTTTATAATCACCTGTTTAATTTTCTTGAACAAATATATGTTTTAGGATAACATGGGATTTCTTTTCACAGCAGAAATATACCAAAGGGGGCTGGGCGATGGCCCAGCAGTAGAAACGTTACTTGCCTGTGGCCGACAATGCCCGACTCGGGTTCGATCGACATCCCATATGTCTGACCACCTCCAGGAAGTAATTCCTGGGAGATTTCAGAGCCAGGAGAGTAACCCTGGCGTCGCCAGGTGTGACCCAAAAAGCAAAATAAATAAATAAATAAATAAGTAAAATAAAAAAAAAAAATAAAAAAATATACTACCAAAGGATACTGGACACATGAACATGCGTTTCTCTTAGTAATAAAAATAATGATATTTGATTGAGTCATTATCACATCAAGTGAAGTTGTTTCCATTAAGTGAGATCTGATACATAAAAACAAATAAGATGTCCATATGGCATTGTTTGGATGGGGTAATAATAAGCGTTTAAAATATATGGCATATTATGTGATCAAAATCATATAATGAAAGGAATTGGATTTTAAGGCTGTGATAATGGGGTAAGATCAATATATAGATGTAGATGATAAAGATACAGTTACACAAAGTCCATATACCCATATACATATAATACATGTCTATATACACATAGAGAGAAGAGAGAAAGTGAGAAAGAAATCATTCATGAGGTGATACTTTAGTTGGTGAGTGAATACAACCCGTCAAAGAAAAGCAAACAAAATCCTTTTATTTCTCAGCACCCAATTTGGTAAACACAAAGTCATCTTGATTATTATCTTTGTGTCCTTTTTCAATCATCGTGAAATGTTGTTTTTTCAGCATTAAATATTAGAAGAACACACCAGTGAGACATCTCCAGTCTAGCCAAACCCCACTCCTCCTGCTGTATGACCATCATTGTATCCCATCTATTTTCCTATACCACTTGGAGTGTCTGTTAATTGATGACTATGGATGCTATGAATAGCATGTTTGGGAAAAGACTCACTTCATTGACATGGACAAAATTATCATAGAACCTTTTTAACTAATGCATCCTTGCTAATTCTTTTCTCACACTTGGTGCTCTCATTTTATTTAGTAGATGTGTTTTTATTACACACCCATTTGGCAATTTTGAAACAAATTCACAACACAGCCCATTTTCTAAAGCAAATCCTCACCAATGTGCAAACTGTAATTTGACATTCAGCTTTACAGTTGCAACAACCGAAGGATAAATAGTATTTTTATGAATTGCTATCATGAGATTGAAAATTAAAATTCCATTTCAGGGCAATCTTGTCAGACACAGTGCTTTGTATTGATATCCAGAAAAGTAATCATATTTACTTGTAATAACAGTAATTTTGATGTATTAAGTATTTATTTCCTTAATGGCTTAAAATGTGTCTATATATAAACCTTTTCATAAACTAGTTACTGTGAATAAAATTATAAGTCTGACATTGGCAATGATATTTTGCATAGATTTCTTTTAAAATGTGTTATATTATTTAAACTCTATTTAGCTGTTTGCAAGTTCTACCTGTTCTGTTAATAAATTATTTCACTGATAAGCAATAGAAAGTACATGCTAATCTGATTATTGTGTATGTTCCAGAATAATAAATTGAAAACACTATTTGTTGGAACAATTGGTTTCAAGTGCTCAGAGAGATACAACAAAATCCTCAAGAAACACTTGAAATCATGGTGTATCTAGGTTCTCATTGGAGACCCAGTAGGTTCAGAAAGGTGTGCAAAGAATGATGAAGATTAACACTATTGTAATACCGCACATAGAATTTGAATAACTCATCTCTGATCTTGCTTAGCTTTCAATACTCTGATCTATTAGACAATATATTAAGGAATGTCAATCCAAGTTAGTGTCTGTCTGTACCTGCTTTATGTTTAATTATAGCAAAGGAGACACATCCAAGGTATATTCCAAAACCTATATAAAAAGTATTGATAAGTTTAAACAATTTTTTGTTACATTAGATTCTGATGAGTCTGAAACAGCTTTTTTATTAAAATAGTTTTTAAATATTATGAGTTTACATCTAAATTTACATCCCTAACATATTATGAGATTTAAAAAATATTTTATTATACCACCTTTAGATAACACAATTACAAATGTTCATGTTTGAGTTTTGGTTCTACAGTGTTCCAACACCCCATCCCTCCACCCTTGCCCATCTCCCATCAGCAATATTACACCTTCCTCCCCTTCCCCAGCCTGTAAGCTTCCATGGCAGGTTCTTTGTCTCCTTTTCTCTCTCTCTCTCTCTCTCTCTCTCTCTCTCTCTCTCTGTCTCTCTCTCTCTCCTCACTTCCTTTCTTATACATTGTAGATTGTAATATATTCTAGAACATGATTAGTTTCCACTAGTTTGATGTGCTGGGTTCAGACCATGAAAATGGCAGCTATTATGGTGAGCAAGACTCATCCAGCTGCTTCCCAAGGCCTACAGAGGTGATGGCCCAACACCCAAAACCCATCTTACTCCCTGGGAGACTCATTGTGGAAGGTTAGGGGAGAGTGGATGGCAGCTCTCCCCTTGTGTCACAGTCTCTACATGATAGCCTTGAGCACTAAGACAGTTCATGGGCAGGGTCACCAAGCCTCTGGGATGGGTCAGAGAGGGAAGGGGTACCCTGGCTCCATCTACAGGAAGGCTCAGTGAGTTCCATCTGAGAGCCGCCTATGTTAATTTCGAACTCAGCTGTTCGAGCTGGTCTTGAAGATCAGTGTCACTCTTGCATGGGTTCTGATGAGTTATTGGGTTCAGGCGGTGATAATGGTGGCTATTGTAGTGAAGCAACTCTTATCCATAACTGTGCTGCCCTACCACAAAAGTGATGGGGCCTCCCAAAACCCATCTTGTCTCCTGGGAGCCTCTGGTCAGCTAGGCTAGGGAGAGTCAGATGGCAGCTCTCCCCACGTGCATCTGAGTTTCTCTTCTTTCTCTCTATCTCTGTTTTGTCTCTGTATTTCCCTCTCTCTTCTACACCTGTGACTTGCCATACCAGGTTATGATTTAATTATATATATGTAAATTCAGTAGTGAGTTCTAGTGTGACATTATAGTTCCTCATTCCCATCAATCTCCTGTTTCTTACAACTGCAGCCGTCATTATAGTGTGCAGATGTGTTTGATCCTGGAAGGACCTGGTCCTTCTTTGTTATCAGCTCGCACATTGTCTAAGCCTCTTGCATGTGCATCAGCAGCTGTGCATCTGATCTGTCTTGTCTGGTTCCATCTGGTTGCTGAGGCTTTGAGCCCTTAGCCACGCCCACCAGCATGGAAGGGGAGGCCCCGTCCTGTTCAATTCTGGCCAGCATGGTTTCACCCACATGATGCTTTACCTAGGAGCTAATTTGGTCTCGGCCGGGGACTGAATTCCTCAGAACTCCATGGGTTGCTCCACGCGTGGGCCAGACAAGCGCAGCTATGTGTCTGGTCTGTCCTTGTCCAGTTCATCTCTATTATTACTGTTTTTGGCATATTGAATATACATACAGGTAGCTTGCCAGGCTCTGCCATGGCTCTGGGTTCGTCCCAGGGGGCCCAGTCTTTTCCTATGTCAGACCATCCACCATCCAGGGCCACAGGGCAGAGCCCTGAGAGGGGTGTAGACAAGCCAATGTCCTGTCTGGCACCTACCAACCCAACTGGGCACGCCTTCACACTGCAATGCTTCGAGGGGCAGGTGACCCTTATAAGATTTACATCTAGATTTACATCAAATTTAAAATCCCCTAAGGTTTATGAAAAAAAAAATAAACATACAAATTTCTCACCTCTCCTCTTTTAACTATGTGAGAATGAAAAGTAAGGTCTATAACAAAATATTACCTGAGATTCTGAGATCTGAGAGGATATTGCTGCTCAATTGTGTTTCAAATTAAGCTGGCGTTTGCGACTTTTAGTGTTTTCCTCCTCATTCACATGTCCACCTAATAAACTTGCCTCAATATCTACTGAATAAAGATGAATAATAATTACTAAGTTTTCTTAACATTTTAAGGGTTAAATATAGAAGATAATGAATACTACCTTAGTAATATTTAAGTAAGTGCAGGAGAATGGTGCAGTCGAAGAGATGTGCCTGGAGCCAGAATTTGCTGCCTTTTTTGCAATTTCTTCAGTAACTTTTGAGCATTCCATGCCTTTCTCTTTTCCTCTGCACAGCTCAGGTTTTAGGTCATTCATCATGTTGACTTCTTGACCTAGGTACACATAACACACTGCATTCAGAATTTCTATTTCATTGAGTGAATGGGGCCTCTGGGATTAGTTCATTTTTTCCTGGAACATATTTTTTAAGTATTTTTATTATACCACCGTGAGATATGCAAATAAAAAGATATACAATTAAAAAGTTCATGTTTGGGTTTTGGTCATACAGTGTTTCCAGCACCCGTCCCTCCACCAGTGCCCATCTCCACCACCAACATCCCGGTTCCCTCCCCCCTTCCCCAGCCCCCTCCATGGCAGGTTCTTTATTTCTTTCCCTTTTCTCTCTCTTTTCTCTTTTCCTTCCCTTCCAGACTATGGATTACAGAACATACATTAAAAGGTTGTCATGTGTATCCTTTTGCCTCTATTTAATGCTCAGTTCTAGGTTGGCATTAGTACCCTCGACAGTTAGCACTTTTCTCTTCCATTTTCTGTCTTACCTAACCTCTGACTCCCACACTTTGTGATAATTTCCACCTTTGACAAGACCTCCTGATATATGTTTCATGACCTTGGATATTGGTATCATAATATGTACATATATATTTATGCCATGCAAATAAATGCAGTCATTCTGTATCTGTCTCTCTCCTTCTGGCTAATTTACGCTCAACATAATCTTCTCCATGTCCATCCATTTATAGGCCAATTTTATAACTTCATTTTTTCTAACAGCTGCATAGTATTCCATTGTGTAGATGTACCAAAGCTTCTTTATCCAGTCATCGATTTTTGGGCACTCTGGTTGCTTCAGATTCTGGCTATTGTGAATAATGCTGCTATGAACATAAAAGTAGGGATGGTGTTTCCGCTGCGTATTTTTGGTTTCCCAGAGTAGATTCCCAGGAGTGGTATGGCTGGGTCAAATGGGAGTTCAATTTCTAGTCTTTGGAGGAAAGTCCATATTGTTTTCCAGAAAGGCTGTACCAGCCGGCATTCCCACCAACAATGGATGAGTGTCCCCTTTTCCCCACATCCAGCCAGCACTTGTTGTTCTTGCTCTTTTGAATATGTGCCAGTCTCTGTGGTGTAAGTGGTATCTCATTGTTGTTTTGATTTGCATCTCTCTGATGATTAGTGATGATGAGCCAGTATAAGTAATGTGGGTCCGCGGCAAAGGCGTGTTAAGAGGAAGTTTATAGCTCTACAAGCATTCATCAGGAAGTAAGAAAGGGCCACATAAATAACCTGACTACACGGCTGAAGACATTAGAAAAAGACCAGCAAAAGAGAGCCCAGGCAGAGAAAAAAAGGAAATAATAAAACTTAGAGAGAAATCAATGAGTTGAAACAAAAAAAAATCCAAAGATTAATGAAACCATGAACATAGTTTTGTTGTGATTCAGCTGTAGATCTATCTTTCCATTCTCGGTCAGAAAGTCAACCAGCATTTGTGCTGCTTGGCAATGTTTGGTGTTATTAGAGCGTGTCATCAGCGAACCGAGAGTGGTGTGATTGCCGGCCATCTATCTTCACTCCATTCCTTCCCATTGCTAATTGTCACATGATGTTCTCGAGATGGCGCTGAAGAGTTTTGGTGAAATGATATCACCCTGTTGAACCCCTCTTTTGACATCAATAATCACGTCTTAGTAGAATGGCTGAGATCCTGGTGGTGAATCCGTAGTACAGCTCCACGAAGGATCTTGATATACTAGATTTGAATGCCTGTTTGGCTAGGGATTCAGTAAATATCTAATTAAATGTAGATAATAGTAATAAAATAATGATAGAAACTTTATAAAACAGTATAGTTCAGAGACTTGAGGAATATATATTATAAATTATTTTATCATAATATAATACAACTGGTGTATTAAAAATACTACTTAATAGTTTCTTTTTTAGGTTGACATTTTAGTAAGTACAATTTTCTTTTGTTTGTCAGTGTTGGTGCATGGGGTTGGACACTCAGCAGTTCTTGGGTCTTACTTCTGGCTCTGTGCTTAGGTATCACTCTGACTGGGCTCAGGGACCACATGTGATGCTAGATGCAAATTCTGGTAGGCTGAATGCAAGTAAACTACCTTACTGTCATACCATCTCTTCATATTTTGATGTTGAATATTTTCTTAAATGTCTTATATATGGTGTTTTTATATCTGGAGTCTCATATTAGCGAATGAGAGACACATTCAGTAGAATCTTTAAGTGCTAAAGCTACAATTCTTAAAAATTTTGATGGAAATTCCTTAGAAATTCAGAAAGTTATTCAAAGCACTAAAAGTTTTTGTTTCTTATTATAAAGAAAAACAGAAAAAAAAATTATAGTTACTTATTACTATTACATACTTTAAAGGATCACGATCTTCCCGTTGATCATCTATTTGCTAGAGCGGGCACCAGTAATATCTCCATATGTCCTGTATCTTGCCAGTAGAACCAGGGGCATCGGCTTGCTACAGGAACATAAAACCTCAAACAATTATATTAGGTCATAGGAATGACCCAATATAGTGTTACTGGAAGTGGCATATCAAATACAACATGAGGAAGCTTGCCAGGCTTGCAGCGGGAGGCAAGCTCTATTAAACACCTCAAATAAAGCATTTATTGTTGAGCCGTAGCAGCATGAGATGCCGCGTGAGGAGCTGTAATGGGCTGGTCTGCTGGGTGGAGTTCTGATGAGAGGGAAGTCGAGATGTGGAAAATGGCAGCACCGTTTGTAAGTAATTATGTTACTTATTACTATTACATACTTTAAAGAAACATTGGCAAATAATGGCATTTTAAAATTTGTACATATTCTGGTATCTGATAATCAGAGGACAGTGGGATAATTATCTTCTTTCTACTGGTAGCTTTATGTTGCTTTCACTATAGCATATGAAAGAAATATAGTTTGACACTATTTTAATAGCAATATTTTAATAGCTGTTCCAGATAATTGTTGATATTCTTTAAATTATAACAAATACTGACATAAAATTTCATAAAGATAATGCTCAGTGTAGAATATGTAAGTGTACCAATTACTTCTTTTAAAGATTTATATTAAATTTTATAGGTCTTTCTTATATTATTTGAATAGATTTATTATACATGTATGATTGACTGTAACATTATCCTTAGGCTACTTTAAAAATATCAGTTGCCAAGTTATGTGATTTTCCCAATGCTTGCACATTTAAAGTTAAAATGTCAAAAGTTATATTCATCAATATTCCCCCATGAATTCCATTAGAAATGTTTCTATGTTTTGAACTCTTCAAGTTCATAGTGGTGTATATCGTTTCCAAATATAATTACACTTGCAAATAATGTATCAGTTGCAAAAGGTTTAGAAGTTGTTTTCTGAATCAATGAACAGACTTATTTTGGTCGTGTTTGAAAAAATATATGTCTAAAATCAGGTCTATCAAATCAGATAAACTGAGTTATTACTTCTCGTTGGTCTTTCCTTTCAAATTAAAATAGTATTCCTAAAAAATGTTGTATATGTTTCTTTTCTCTAGACCACCAGCATATCATGAGAAATGTTCCATATGTTCTTTCTATTCAGTTGAACAGAAAATTAATATATGTTCTGAATACTAGAGACCTAGTGAATAAAGGCTGTTTACTTCCTCAAAACCTTCATTCCTTGAGTCCATTCATAAAGATGGCTCTTACAAGTTTTTAGAACTAAAAGTTCATGTAGGTAAAGAGTGCAATAATCATGAATTCCGTTTGGTACTGTCCTGATTTGTCCTAAAATATAAGTATGTTTATCGATGATTGGCTTTGGAATATCTATGCAGATGTCATATGCTATAGTATTGTTATAGAAATGAGTTTTACTTTTCATATACCCTGACATGGTTTGGGATCGGGGGTCAGGGGTCAAGAATCAGGGTGTCTACTAGACCACAATTTGGTAGCTATTCTTTCTAGATTCATTGGTATTATCTTTTTTGTTTGTTTGTCTTAAGAGAAATGCATTCCATTGAGAATTTTTTAAGTTGATGAAATGTCAATGATTCCATTTAGACTCCACACTCACATGATATTTTTCATATCAATCTAGACTAATCAGGCAACACTTACCCTTTCTGGAAGTTTGTTATTTCTTTCAGATGTGAGACTTATGGGAAAGAGAATTTGTCTCATCGCTACATAGTCTCTTGTATGACATAATTAGTGTTTTTTCCTGAGAAGAAAGATTTGGACAGCCAGAGATCTATAACCTAAAAGGCCTATTCATTTCCTAGTTCAGTTGATTCTTCCTTTTCAGATAACAAATTATTTGCTTCAGTAGGGACTTGGCTCCAAGAGTGATAACCTTAAGTCTAGTGGACCACAGACATTTAGGCTGAAGGACTTGGCTGATCACTAAGCTCCAACATATGTGAGTGCAGATTAGAAGTGTGAATGCTGCATTTTGTTCAGATGGTCAAGCATGTTACCTGTTCTTGAATGGCAGCCATTCACTTCACTTCTGGATCTGAATTTGTAAGAGAAGAGTATAAGAGCTACTAAAAATATAGATAACTTGATACTCTTTCATATAAGCAATAGTACATTCAGCTTAACAGATTCTTTGGCAAATATTGAAAGCAGTGGTTAGGAAATCAGGTAAACATGCAGCAGTAACATGCTGTGTATGGGTAAATTCAAATTATACAGATGATTAAGTATTTACAAGGGCACATTATTTTTGAAATGGGAGGGGACACCTGGAAGTGCTTAGTGCTTACTCCTGGCTTTATGCTCAGGAATCCCTCCTGACAGGATTCAGAGGACCATATGGAATGCCGAGGATTGTACTCAGACAGAGTGGCCAGGTTCAAGGCAAACATCCTTTCCTCTGTACTATGGCTCAGCCTGTTAATCTTCTAGTGCTCTGTCCTCACCACCTACTACTGTCAGTCTACTTCCAGCTACATAGGCTGCTTTGTCCTTAACTGCAACAGTTTCCTCATTTTGAATTTTGGGACTTCACTCTCCTTGGAATGACCTTTCCTCTGATGACCAGGATTCTTTCCCTACTTCTTTTCACCATATTCTTAGTGAAAGATCATCTTAACCAGTCACCAGTCCTTTCTCTAAGACTCCCAATACTACTCTATTTTTATCTTAACATTGTATTGAAACTATTTTATGACATTATCTTGTTCATTGTCTATTTCACGTACTGGATTATGTATTATGAAATAAAATGTGTGCCTAATGCTAAATATATCACTTGTCTTGTATCACTTGTCTTCCTGTTCATCGATTTGCTCAAGCGGGCACCAGTAATATCTCCACACATTCTGTCACATACTAGTGTAGCCCCTGGCCATCTGCTTGCACCAGGAACATGAAGAGCCTCAAACCATTCTTTCAGGTCATGGGAATGAGGTCTATGATTGTTACTGGTTTTGGCATATCAAATATGACATGGGTAGCTTGCCTGTTCTGCCTTATGGGGTCGTATACTTTTGGTACTTGGCTCTCAGTTCTTGCATGTACTGATGAACTATGCAGCCACAAAGTGGCCGTGCATGATGGGAAGGGATTGGCTTATCTCTTGGGTGGAACTCTGACAAGCTGTGGAGTCTGGATGTTGAAAATGGTGGACCTCATGGTATGGGACCTCTGGCTTCTTGTGAGGCTCTATTGGGGTGGCGAGCCAGGGCTAGAACTCTCCTTCCTTCCCAGGTGCCTCATGATCAGCTGAGCACAGGGAGAGCCTGTAGCAGCTCTGCCCCATGTATCTGTGTCTCTGGTTCAAGCATAACTGGACTTGAAATAGGCTTCGTTGTAGGGTGGGACTCTGACAAGCAGGGCTTGAGATCTTCTTTTCTCTTGGTTGGAACTCTGATGAGCTGTGGAGTCCTGATGTTGGAAATGGTGGCCCTCATGGCATGGGGGCTCCTCTGGCATTTTCAAGGCTCTATTGGGATGGTGGGCCAGGGCTAGAACTCGCCTTCCCTCCTGCGATCAGCTGTGAATGATGTCCTGGTCCTATATTCAATGCTACTAGGTCCAGTGCACAACTTCCCTGTCTTGTTCCACATAGTCTACTCCACTCTAATGAACAATGGCTAAGTCCTGTTCCTATTCCCTAACTGTTCTCTCTATCTATCCATGCATGCTTTCCCAGCCTCCTGGGCACTGCCTGTAACCTAGACATCTGAGCCTAATCTGTCCTGAGTTATCCTGGGAGTTCAAGTTCTGCCTAAACCCTGGGCCTCTGAGCCCAGCCTTTCCCTTTACTATCCTAGGCATCCAAGCCCTCTGCCTGACCTGAACCCTGGGCCTCCGTGCCCAGCCTGAACCTGTATCTGCCCTTGCCAGACCTTGAGTGGCTTACCCATACTGGGACCCTTACCTGGGCATGTTGCCATACCAGATCTGGGAGAGTGGGATAGACTGAAAAGAGGGGTTGGGAGAAATGGTGGGAGAGAGAGAGAAGGGGGGAGAGCCTGCAAGACTGGTCCCCCTCCAGAGAGGAAGAGAGAGAGAGGGCACCAGAGAGGGCCAGGATCTCTTTTTACATGTAAATATATATAATATATTAAATGTACATTTTTACATGTAAATGTATATTTACATAAATATAATTCTTACTGATTTAATATTTAATATAAATATTATATATTAATATTTAATATTAAGTCCTGATTTAATATATATAAATATTATATATACATATATGTAAGCATATGCACATATACAAAAAATTCTGTGTACCTATAACAATGTCTAGTACCTAGTAGGTGCTGAGTAATATTTTAAAAGAAAAAATAATATAATAAATAGCCTAGCTCCCATACTTTTCTTTCAGCATACGTCTATTATTTCAGTTCAAGGGCTTTCCATACTTATTTAGTTTGAATCTTGCAGTAGCGAATTCAATTAGAAGGGTACCTCCTGCTAAAGCTCAACTCATTTTCAGAACTCCCTTTTGAAATTCTTTGACATTTGATTACCCTTTATGGCTCTCTAAGCTAGAAAATATAGAAACTATTGCTCATTTGTCATTCAAGTGTCTTCCTTTTTTGCCTTGAAACTGGAATGGAAGCTTGAAAGTAGAATTTATCTTTGCAGCTGTGTAATTTTTATTTGGATTTCTAAATCATAAGAATTTTTTGTCAAAAAAGTTTATGTTGCCCATGATCTACTTTTACTCCATGAAGCTCTGTCAAACTTACAAGGGCTTAAAACAGTTAATTCTAATGCAGAATCAGAACATAGCCAGCATTAATAGCAATATGTTTTACATTTCTCTACTGCTACTCAACAGCCAGATTGTAGCTTCAGTCTTTCTCATTTGCTCACTAACTTTATATAGAAATTATGATATTCTAGCTGGAACTAGTTACTGTTCATTTTATTCTTTCAGAATATATCCTTTAGTCCTAAAACATCAATCTTTATTTCAGATATGTTAATGAAAATCTTTTCTACTACTCAGAATTTGTTTGATGTCCATATAAAATGTACAAAACTTCCAGAAATTAAAATATGTTGCTAAGAAATAAAAGAGAATAAAAATATAGAAAATAGCTGTCTGATAACAGGGAAAGTAATAAGCCAATTTTTAGTGATTTTTGCAATAGTCACTCCAAGTTATATGTGGTCTGGTGTTGGAGGACATGTTTAGCTAATCTGGGAGCTTTGTTGTTTTGCTCACTCCCAGCTTAATCTTATTTAAGCCAAGGTTCATTCTAATGAGATCTCTCTTCTATGTAAACACTGCTAGAGGGTGTGGCAGTTACAGAAGTCACCTTGATTGAGTAACTTCTGACTTATACATCTACTAAGACTTCTATGTTTTTCTAGATTGGGCACAGCTCCTCTTTATACCCACTGCACCCAACGTGGGACAGTTCGAATTTACCAGGAGACTACCACCCTGGCTACGTTGAGACTAAAGGTAGACTATAGGAAGGATCATACTAGTTTGCTCTAAGCAGGCGAGTATGACCCTTTCAGTACGAAGAACAAGATACTCAGAATCACCCTGGTGCAGATAATAATAAGGACCTTGTGGGTACCATCTAGATTGCATGAAGCTCATGAAGTTAAGATGTATTACTTTATATCAGCCCCTCTCTCTCCAGTGTTTTACATAAGAGATAATCTCGGGATTAGTCCTTGGTAACCCTTGTTTATACCTGCAATAGGGTGTGGCACTACACTCTGTTTAGGGTTCTTTGTTGGCATGACAACCTCCCGATTGGATTACTTTGGTGTATATAAGGGGCTGACTTGAGGCCCCTTCACCTTTAGCCTTTTGGTTCCTCAGCCTTCAGCTTTGTAACTCTTGGCTTTTGGCTTTTGGCTTTTGGCCTTTTTGCTCTTTGGCCTTTTGCTCCCTTCTGGGTAGGACTCAGCTAGGGTGACATCCTCTCTCTTTGGTGGGAGACTTAGGCTCTTTGTATGGTCTAAGTTCGGACCAGAGCTAGAGTTTGTTCATTATATTGGAGTGCTGTGGAAGAGCTTCCGTACTATTAAAAGCCATTTTTGAACTGCACCAGACTCGTGAGTTTTCATCTTTCTCCTGGCGTCCTCGGAGGTAGAAGACAACCTCTGTCCTGACACTGTAGGGGGACCCCGGCGGAGTTCCCCGACATCCTGGGTCTCTAACAGTTCATTGTTAAATTGGTCAGAGAGAATATTGCTTAGGGAACTTGTAAAGAAACCTGTTGATTTTATATTATATTTTTTCTTAAAGCTGAAATCTTGGTTGCTAACTCTAGACTCACACATTAAAACTTCATTGTCTGAACCATGTAAACCCAATGTAACATAGGTTACTACGACAAGATTAAAATACGTAGCAAGGAAATTACAAAATTTATGTGACAAATCCCAAAGGAAAAAATAAAAGTTTGTAAATGAACCTTCATTTGGTTAGGGGAATTTAGGATATGAATGTTCTATTCTGTCCTGCATATCTTTCTTTCCTTTTTGCTTTCTCCTCACAATTATTCCTTTATGCTAGAAACTTCTTGAAAGTGTCTGATATTCAGGCGCTCTACAAGATCTGTCTGCTTAGAAGAAAACTGACTTATCACCTTGAGTTTGACATATGAAGACTGACTTTCTTATCAAAGTTTTGATTAGCTTTGTGAACTTAGAACTAGTTAAGCATGGGAGAAGAGATTCTAAATCGGCTACGTATATAATGACTTTATTATATAAAGTTTATTATATAATAATATGCTTTATTATATAAAGCATACATAAATTATATAATGTAATATTTAATTATATATTATTATATAATAACTTTATTATATAAAGTTTTATTATATAAACGTTATTATATAAAGTTTTATCTTTTCAGTATAATCCATTCTATAGATTTACTGTCATCATAGTTAGGGTTTTTAAGTACACTTGAGTAATTAACTAATGAACTTTATTTAATATTGGGCCAGAGGGATAGTACAGCAAGTAGGATGCTGCCTTGCACACAGTCAACCAGGGTTTTGTCCCCAGCATCTCATATGTTCTTCTGAGAATCACCTGAGTACAGCCAAATGTGACCTCAAAATAAACAAATAAAACAACTATGAAGAACCTGTTTAATACTAAAACTCAAAGTCTAGAAGTTATGTACCTTAGAGCTATGACAGAATCTCCAAATGACTATATATATTTATGAAAAATAGTATTTAAATATTTTCAATCATAAGTTTTAAAATTATGTTCATAATATATTTAAAATTCAGATTATATTTAAAGTTTATATTATTTTCATATTACTTTTCACTTAATTGGTACTTTTGAAATCACAGAGAGTTCCCCTTATACTCATTTTATGAATTACTTGTTCACCATTTCTAGTCATGTAGAATGATACAAAATATTATTCTAAGAATGATTCATTATGCATATTTCCTTCTAGAAAGGTTAAAGGATGTTTTGCTTTATTAATCTCCTTTCTCTTCTTTTAAGTTTAAAAATCTCACATTGCCTAACATGTCAAAGTTGGAATATAATACAGTGTCACATGGAAGATTCAGATGGAATGGTAATTCTGTTTTCAATAGTGATTATTCAAGCTGTTTTCACATATGACAACATTAATAAGAGAAATGGCAACAACTCAGTCTAAAAGTACATTTAAAATAAATTCAGCAGGGGATAAGAACATCCCAGGCTCAATACAGCAATCTCAGGATGAGTCACTGTGTTCCTGCTTTTCTGAAAATAAGAAAAAACCCTTTAACTGTAAAAATTCAGGAAAACTTGGGCCACATGAAGTGAGCAATTGAAGGGTGACAAAGGATCTATTCAGTCATTCATGGTCAGTATCTAGACAGTGTTTCTTCTTACAAACAATCTGCTACTTTTATTTTATTCTAAGCAGTGGTAATGTTACAAACAACAAACAAAATTCTCCCAAGTCAGAGGATAAATGTACTGTTTAACTTTATAGACCTTCTCAATAAGGGTGTGTACAGTTTCCATCACATCTGTAACTAAATTTGAACTTGTACTGTGAATACTCCGCCTTCTTGGGAGTATGCATTTAAAAACAACTCATTTTTAATTTAAACACACAATATGTTATGTTCACCCAACTTGAATACATAAGTGACTCAGGAGACACCACCCCAAAGACCTCAGTCAGGGAGGCCATTTGTAAGACATCCAAAGACAGGGACCACAGGCATGAAGCCTGGGAAGGGGTTTTGAAATAGCAGCCAAAGAAAATGGTATCTTGTTAAATGGGCATGTTATTTAGAAACAAAATTTCCCTTTTGCGAGGTGTGCTTTTGGAATACCTCCATATTTGGGGGTGTCATTAAGCAGAATAAGAATTGAAATGGAGGGTTTAAATCTTATTCTCTAATAATATTGGAAATTAGGTACCAGGCACTCCACCAGAGGCGTCGTTTTTAGGTCTGAGACAGAGAAGGAGCAAAGAGAAAGGAAAGCATTTTTGCTAAGACAGGATGTGTGTTCTCTCTCCACAGCTGCATCCTCAAAGAGGATAAATGAGGGCATATTCACTCATTAATCAGCCAAGAGGGATCACAAACACAGAAAAAAGACTCCGATCAACATGTTCAGATGTTTTGGTCCTTAAGCTCAATCACTAATTGCCTGAAAATGTGCCTGCAATTCTTAGAGTTGCCCTAGGCCCCTCTTGTCATGAGTCCAGTCAGAATAGCCAGAGCCATTTCCCAGAATCCTGACTAGAGCTACAGCCTGAGATCTTGACACTTTCAGTTATCTCTTACTGAATTAGCAGGAAAGAAAGTGCCAAGGGATTTTAAGTGGCTGGAGAGACAAGACTAGGAATGAAGTAGTAGACCTGCCTCATCTGCTTCAGAACAGTGTTAAAGAAAGCTATTGTTTGTTCTCATTTTATATGTGTTTATGTGCATTACATCACACCTAGCTTATGTTTTTACAGGAGACACCGTGAAGTCTCCACATTATATCAATGGGATAGTGCAAATCATTCCTTCGGGCTGAAAAGAAGAGCTATTTCCAGTTTGGAGTGAGTTACGAGAAGTGGTTCCGTGGGGTAGAGATGGTAATCCTTCACAGCAAGAGTTTATTATTCAAAGGCAAACCCAGAGAAGCTTTCATTTGTGATGCTGTGAGCAACCCTGAGTTCAGTCTCTGACCTCTATCATTACTTTCTCTATGACGAACAGACCAAAGTGGGCAATAAATTCAAAGGTTACTCAGTAATCCATCTCAGTAATCTATCTCAGAATAGTTCCCGAGGGTTTGGACCTTTGTTTCATTCTGAATCCAATTTCCAGAGCATCCATATTTAAAAATAGAAACCAAAACATGTTCTGGAAGTCAAAGAAAAGGATTTTCCCCACAGACCATTTTCCTTCATCTTTATCTGAAACAGTCATTCTAATTACTTGCGATGCATATTTATAAAGGAGGAGATAATAATCTGAGTATGCTGAGTAGCTGGTCCAGAGACTCTCAGCTGGGGCAGAGCGGCCTTGCTCTCCCTGGCCCAGCCGTCATGAGGCAGTCGGGAGGCATGGTGGGTTCCAGCCTTGGCCCACCACCCGGCAGAACCTCACAACAAGCCAGATGACCCCCACCCACTCCATGGGCGCCGCCATCTTCCACATTGGACTTCCCTCTCTTCAGAACTCCACCCAGCCACCAGCCATCACAGCCGGATCATCGACACACCCACCCTGGAGCAGTCATCCTCAATCCGCCCAGGTATGCTGGCCAGAGACCTCAGCCATGGGGCGAGCGCCGCTCTCCCTGTGCCCAGCCGTTCATGAGGCAGTCGGGAGGCAGGTGGGTTCCAGCCTGGCCCACCACCCCGGCAGAACCTCACAACAAGCCAGACGACCCCCCCACCCACTCCATGGGCGCCGCCATTTTCCACATTGGACTTCCCTCTCTTCAGAACTCCACCCAGCCGACCAGCCCATCACAGCCCGGCTCACGGCGGCCAAGCGCTTCATCAATAAAGGCTTTATTTGGAGGTGTTTTATAGAGTATGCCTCCCGCATGGCAAGCTCTAGCAAGCTGCCGTGTTGCATTGATATGCCAATGCCAGTAACAATTATATAGATCATTCTCATGACCTAATATAATGGTTTGAGGCTCTTTATGTTCCTGTACCAAGCCGATGCCCTGGCTCTATAGCAGACGGACATATTGAGATATTACTGTGCCGCAGCAAATAGATGATTAACGGGAAGATCGCGATCGTGATCGTGAGATAATAATCAAGTCAATTCAAATTATCCTATAGATATAATGGAGAAGTAACAACGCTTTACAAATAATTTTAGGAGAAAATTAAGATATATTAATTATATTCTGAATTTTATGTTAAGGTCAGGAAAGTTGTAGGAAGGTAGAGATGGAGAGAAGCAGTGTTTTCTCATTGAAGGGTCTCCAACGTGATGCATGCCTGTGTTTTCCATCAGTTCCTTGTATGACTAAGGAACTGTCATATTCTTTCAGGTCTGGTAATGCCTATGGGCAATTCTGTGAGGCAGAGTTAAGTTTCTCTCTTTTGGACAAACTGAATAAGCCTTTAATGTGACCCACAGCTTTTGCTCTGCAATATAAAAATCCATCCCAGGAGAAAAAAAAGTCCCCCAAAGCTAAATTGCAAAATAATACTGGACACTGTGATGTTAGTGATCTTTAAACAAAGATAAGGTATGCAAGAAAAGAAAAGAGAAGGGTGATTCTGCTTTTGCAGGTTCTAATGCAGCAGGATGAGTTTCCTGAATCATCAGGACATCTTTTTTAATTTTAAAATGTAAAGCAATTTTATCTAATTTTATAATTTTAAAATATTTTAACAATATAGAACAGAGTTTTAATGTAGGAATTTATAGCTTTAAATTTAATGTAAAATTTATAAGGACATGGTTTGTGCACTTTAGGCTTGGATCTCAAATATGCTGCTACCCACTGCAGTGGAATGCTCTTTTCACTTTTTGAAAATGTGTTTTGTTTTGAGACTACAATCGGCAGTGCTCAGAGATCAATTTTGGTAGTGTTCAGGAGATGACATCAAATAGAAGGAATTGTACCTGCGTCTTCTGAGTGCAAAGCAAGCGCCTTACCTGCTATACTAGCTCTCTGGTCCTTTCTCTTTTTATTTTACTTTCACTATCACTATCACTATCTTCCCTTTCATCATCTATTTGCTAGAGCGGGCACCAGTAATGTCTCCATATGTCCTGTCTCATGCTTGTAGAAACCAAAGGCATCTGCTTGCTCCAGGAACATAAAGAGCCTCAAACCATTATATTAGGTCATGGGAATGACCCAATATAAATGTTACTGGTATTTGTCATATCAAATACGACACTAGCAGCTTGCCAGGCTTGCTGTGCGGGTGGCATACTCTTGTAGTCACCTCTAAGTAAAGCATTTATTGATGAACTGTGCGGCCATTAGCAGCTGCGAGCCAGGCTGTGATAGACTGGTCTGCTGGGTGGAGTTGTGACAAGAAGGGAAGTCTGGATGTGGAAGATGGCGGCCCCCATGGAGTAGGGGGTCGTCTGACTTGTTGTGAGGCTCTACTGGGGTGGCAGGCCAGGGCTAGAACCCGCCATGCCTCCCGGGCACCTCATGAGCAGCTGGGCACAGGGAGAGCAAGTAGCATCTCTGCCCCATGTCTGAGAGTCTCTGGTTCAGCATACCTGGGCTGGATTAAAAAAAAACTGCTTCCAGGGTGGGTGTCGATGATCCAGGCTGTGATAGTCTGGTCTGCTGGGTGGAGTTGTGATGAGAAAGATATTAGGATGTGGAATACGGTGGCGGCCATGGAGTGGGGGGGGGTTGTCTGGCTTGTTGTGAGGCTCTGCTGGGGTGGCAGGCCAGGGCTAGAACCCGCCATGCCTCCCGGGCACATAGTGAGCAGCTGGGCACAGGAAGAGCAAGTAGCAGCTCTGCCCCATGTCTGAGAGTCTCTGGTTCAGCATACCTGGGCCAGATTGAAAAAAAACTGCAAGGTGGCTGTCGATGATCTGGGCTGTGATAGTCTGGTCTGCTGGCTAGAGTTTGACGGAGGGAAGTCCAGATGTGGAAAATGGCGGGCCCTATGGAGTAGGGGAGGGTGGTCTGGCTGTTGTGAGGCTCTGCTGGGGTGGCAGGCCAGGGCTAGAAACTGCCATGCCTCCCGGGCACCTCATGAGCTGCTGGGCACAGGGAGAGCAAGTAGCAGCTCATTTATTTTACTT
>JAJIBD010034946.1:0-41012 GCA_021461705.1 Cryptotis parvus
AATGGAGATTATCCATGACTTCTACTCAGATCTCTTTGATAGGCATGTCCACCTGCCTACATACCAATTTCCATAGGATGGATATGTTATTCCCAACTTTCTCCCTTCTGAAATCCGACATGCCATTTCATCAGCAAAGAAAAGAACAGCACCAGGCCCAGACAAGATCAGACCTGAACACCTGAAGAATCTGCTGTCAGCACTCATCAATACACTGGCTCGGCTCTTCACGCCTAACTGAATGTATGGTGCCCTCCCAAAGGAAAACCAGCAGGACAGTTTTACTTTCAAGAAGGGAGACATTTACGACTTTGGCAACTATTTCCCCCCTCTGCCTGTTGTCCTTCATCTACAAACTATTCACTAGAGTCATCCTGAACAGGATTGGCAGAACATTAGATGAGCGACAACCATGCGAGAAAGCTGGCTAGGAGAAAGGATTCAGCACAATCGACCATATCCATACAGTAACCAAGCTCATTGAGGTTTATATAGAATTCAAGATGCAGCTCTGTCTCACATTCATTGATTTGAAGAAAGCCTTTGATTCTGTGGAGACTAAAGCAGTCATCGATGCCCTAGCCAAACAGGGCATTCAAACCCAATACATAAAGTTCCTTTGTGAGCTATATTACGGTTTTACCATAAGGATCTCACCATTCTACAAAGAAGTGATCATCGATGTCAAAAGAGGGGTTCAGCTTGGTGATAGCATTTCACCAAAACTCTTCAGAGCCACCCTTGAGAACATCATTTGACAATTAGAATGGGAAGGGATGGGAATGAAGATAGATGGCCAGCAACTATACCACCTCACTTCACTGATGACGTTGTTCTAATAACACCAAACATCAGTTAAGCGGCACAAATGCTGGCTGACTTTGACCGAGAATGTGGAAAGATAGGTCTACAGCTGAATCTCAATAAAAGTTTGTTCATGAAAAATGAACTAGTTCCAGAGGCCCCATTCACTCTCAATGGAGCAAACATCTCTGAATGCAGCAGCTATGTGTACCTAGGTCAAGAAGTCAACATGGTGAATGACCTAAAACCTGAGCTGTGGGGAGGAAAAGAGAACTCTGGCCCCAGGCACATCTCTTTGACTCCACCATTCTCCCTGCATTATCATATGCCTCAGAGACCTGGGCACTATTAAAGCAGGATGAGAATGCTATTCGGGTCTCCCAAAGAGGAATCGAAAGAGCCATGCTTGGTATATTACATCTCACTCAAGTGAAAGATGTAATCAGGAGTTCCGACCTCTGTTGCTTTCCAATGTAGGGACGCTGTCTCGTTTGCCAAGGCATTGAAAATCAGATGGGCTGGACATGTAAGGCGATTTGGAGATCACTGCTGGACTAGAGCCATTATCTGTCGGGGCGCTGCTGGGTTCCCTGACAGTATCAGGACCGAAGTTCTCTTCTACCTCCCAAGGATGCTGGGGAGACAGATGAAAACTCATGAGTCAAGCGCGGTTCCAAAAAGGCTTTTAATAGTACAAAAACTCATCCAGAGCACTCCAATATAATGAAAGAACTGTAGCTCTGGTCCGAATTTAGACCATACAAAAGAGCCTGAATCTCCCACCAAAGAGAGAGGATCTCACCGAGATGAGTCCTACCCAGAAGAAGGAGCAAAGGGCCAAAGAGCAAAAAAGCCTAAAGCCAAAATCCCAGGGGATTCAAAAGCCACAGGAGCCAAAAGCTGAAGCGACAAGGCCAAGGGGCCTCAAATCAGCCCCCCTTATATACACCAAAGTAATCCAGGGAGGGTCCTGTCAACAAAGAATCCTAAGCAGAGTGTAGAAGAGCAGTGCCACACCCTATTGCAGGTATAAACAAAGGTTATGCCAAGTACTAATCCTGAGATTATCTCTTATGTCAAACACTGGAGGGCTGATATAAAGCAATACATCTTAATTTCATGAGCTTCATGTAATCTAGATGGTACCCACAAGGTCCTTATTATTATCTGCACCAGGGTGATTCTGAGTATCTTGTTCTCATGTAGTGAAAGGGTCACACTTGCCTGCTTAGAGCAAACTAGTATGATCCTTCCCATAGTCTTCCTGTAGTCTCAACGTAGTCAGGATGGTAGTCTTCTGGTAAATTCTAACTGTCCCATGCTGGGTGCAGTGTGTCTAAAGAGGAGCAGTGCTCAATCTAGAAAACATAGAAGTCTTAGTAGATGTATAAGTCAGAAGTTATTCAATCAAGCTGACTTCTGTAACTGCCACACCCTCTAGCAGTGTTTACATAGAAGAGAGGTCTCATTAGAATGAACCTTGGCTTAAATAGATTAAGCTCTGAGTGGGCAAAACACCAAAGCTCCCAGATTAGCTAGAACTGTCATCCAACAGTTTCTGACTGGATCTCAGGGGATGTCAAAAGATCACGTGGCCACCCACCCACAACATTGTCGGACTTCCTTGTCAAGACCCTGAACGAACGGTTCGAGGCTCTTTGTATTCCTGAAACAACCAGATGTCATTGGGCTACATTGGCACGTGATAGTGTCAAATGGAAACATTACTGGTGCCCGATGAAGCATATCTATGAATAACGGGATGTCAAGTGATTAAGTGATCAGGTGATCCAAGGCTAGGCAAAACAGTATCCAGGAGGACCGTCATTGGAATCTACCACAAGTGTATGGGGTGCAAAATTAGGTAAGATAGAGAAGGGATCAGTCTGCCACTAATAGTTGGAAATGGTAATGCTAAACTAGAACTGAGTATTGAAAGTAAAGTGATATGCATGATAACACCTCAGTGTATGTATTGCAAACCACAGTGCACAAAAGGAGAGAGAAATAGGAGAAAAATGCCTGCCATAGAGGCAGGCAGGGGATTGGTCTGCAACACTGTATGTCTGAAACCCTATCATGAATAGTTTTGTAATTATGATATATATATCTCATGATGATATAACAAAATTTTTTAAAAAAGAAGGATTTTGTTAGGAAAGTTCCCAGAAATCATAGGGCAAAGCAACCTTCTATTTGGAGCAATAAGAAGAAGCATGTTTTCCTGGTGGCGGAGCTCTAAAATTATTTTTTTTGGAGAAGGAAGTTTTGAAAGGCAAATATTTCAGACATTGACAATACAGTGCAGCAGAGTCTGTCTTTTTAAAGATTACTTGATAGGAGAGGATCATTTTAGTATAGGTTTAGGCATTATGTATCCAACTGATTACAGTTAATTCAATTCTGTTCTTAAAATGCCATAAGTTTCTGATTGACTTTTTCTGGCATATTTTCTGTCTAGACATAACCTAAATGGCAGACGGAAGAAGCTCTGTAAATTTCAGTTGTATCAGTAAACCGCAGGCAATCGGGGTCATAGATCAGTCATTTCTGTCACCTGGCACCAGGAGTTTCTCAATTGCAGTCTCCTGCCATGCTCAGCATCAAATCTCGAAGAATTTCAGCTACATTTAGTATTACTGTATCACTGTCTTCCCATTCATTATCGATTTGCTTGAGCAGGCACCAGTAACATCTCCATATGTCTTGTCTCATGCTAGTAGAGCCCAAGAGCATCTGCTTGCTCCAGGAACATAAAGAGCCTCAAACCTTCCATCAGGTCATGGAAATGAGGTCTACAATTGTTACTAGTATTTGGCATATCAAATACGACACAGGTGGCTTGCCAGGCTTTGCTGTGCGGGTGGCATATTCTTGTATTCACCTCTAAATCCAGCATTTATTGATGAACCGTGTGGCCTCAAGCGGCTGGGCTGTAATAAGCTAATCTGCTGGGTGGAGTTCTGATGAGAGCGAAGTCTGAATGTGGAAAATGGCGGCCCTCATGGAGTGGGGGTCATCTGGCTTATTGAGAGGCTCTGTTGGGGTGGTGGGCCAGGGGCTAGAACTACGCCATCACTCCCGGGTGCTTTGTCAGTGGCTGGGCACAGGGAAGAGCCAGTACATTTAGTACTTTTAGTACTTCTGCACAGTACATTTAGTACTTGTGCCAATAAAAAAGGAATGTACAAAGATAGTGCCTCATTGTCTCATGAGATGAGAAAAAGAACCAGTGAAGCTTCTGAAATTTAGATTTTTAAGAAGGTATAGCCTCAGCCCTCAACAACTAAAAAAACTCCTGAGTATATATATTCACACTGCATGATTACTGGATTTATTGATTCGTATTTGACCAGAGGCCCAGCAACATATATATATATATATAATTATATATATATAAATTATATATATAAATAATAAATATATAAAAATAATATATATATATAAATTATATGTATATAAATAATTTTTGCTTTTTGGGTCACCCTCAGAGATGCTCAGGATTACTCCTGGCTCTACACTCAGGAATTACTCCTGGCAGTGCTTGGGGGACCATGTGGGATGCTGGGGATCAAACCCGGGTCAGCCGCATGCAAGGCAAACACCCTACCTACTGTCCTATCCCTCCGACCCCAAGCAACATTCTTTAACAGAGGTTTCTTTAACCTTTAATCTTTCACAGAGGCTTATTTTTTTTCAATTTTTTATCCATCCGTCTGCCCGCCCGCCCATCTGTCCGTCCGTCCATCCGACCATCCATCCATCAGATTTTGGGCATTTCTGTTGGTGTTCAAGATTTTCTCCTGGCACTGATCTCAGGGTTCATTCCTTGTGGGCCCAATGGACCATATGGCATGGGGTGCCTGGAATTGAACCCGGATTGACTGAAATCAAGGCAAGTGCCCAGACCACTGTCCTGTTGCTCTGTCCACTCATTCTATTTTAGCAGCAAAGTTAAAGCACAGTCACATCTCTTAGAAAAGATAATGAGTATAGTCTATATCCTATGTACTGTTAAATACTGCATCTCACCGAGCAATTGTTACAGTTTTTTTCTGTCAAGATATTGATTTATAATCATTAAAATAGTTTAAAATAGTTTATTGGCCATACCCTATTATTCAAAAATGTTGTCAAAATCTGTGTTGATTATGTGATGAATATGTCAAGTACAGATGCTTTAAAAAATTTGGGTGATGGAAAGCATTCATGTGGTCTTGTGCACTTTAATATCTCAAATATGTACTATTATGTCTCCTAGTGCATTTCTATTTCTAAATTTGAAATAGAAAATTCTTTAAATTTAAGATGAATATTATGAAATTATGACTATTTTCAATAAGCATTGCATTTTCATGTTTCTTGACTAGTTAACATTCTTCACTTTAAGAGCAAAGTTTGATTTGCTAGAAAGGTCTAGCAGATATAAAAGTTGTAATATTTGGGATTGAATTACTGAGGAAATTACAAAATAATTTATTTAACATTTTTGAGTCATTGATTTCTTCATCTGCCAAATAAGTCCTATAACGGTTGTCTCACTGGGGTATATGGATATAAAATTTGAAAGGAGCCATATTTATTAATACAGAATTGGTTCTCTGTGTACCTTTCTTATTTTATCCTTCAGTTTCTAGAAATGTTTAAGCATACATAATATAACCACCAGCAACTTCCTGGTGACCTTAAAAGTCATATTTAACCTTAGTTTCTCTGACCAATAGTTTATAAGTAGAACTTTTCAATTCAATTTGAAAAGTGCCTTTCATTCAATTTACATTTTACTATATATATTTTTATATATACATATATATATATAGAGAGAGAGAGAAAGAGAGAGATCTATATACATATATACCCCCCCCCATACCATGAGGGCCACCATTTTCCACATCCGGACTCCCCTCTCATCAGAGCTCCACCCAGCAGAAGAGCTGATCACAGCCCACAAGTGGCCGCTTTGTGGCCGTGCAATTCGTCAATAAATGCTCGAAATTAGGAGTTGACTACTAGAGTATCCCACCCTCACGGCAGAGCCTGGCAAGCTACCCATTTTGTATTTGTTATGCCAAATACCAGTAACAATTATATACCTCATTCTAATGACTGATGGAATGGTTTTGAGGCTTCTTATGTTCCTGGAGCAGGCAGATGCCCTTGGGCTGTCTTGCATATGACAGAATATATTGAGATGTTTCTGGTCCCGCTCGAGCAAATTGATGACCAACGGAAGTCAAGTGATCCAGTGATCTCTGTGTGAATATATATGGTTCTATAGTGTGTTTGGGGGCTGAAGCAATAGCACAGTGGGTAGGGCATTTTCCTTGCACATGGCCGACCTGGGTTCAATCCCGGCATCCCATATGGTCTCCCAAGCACTGCCAGGAGTAATTCCTGAGTGATGAGTCAGGAGTAACCCATGAGCATTGCTGGGTATGACCCAAAAGGCAAAAAAAAAAGACTGGGCCCCCTGGGATGACTCCAGACCCACAGCAGAGCCTGAGTCTTACCTAGCCTGGGAATACATCAAGCTACCCGTGGTGTGTTTGATATGCCAAAAACAGTAACAATAATGGACCTCATTCCCAACAAATGGAGACGTTACTGGTGCCCGCTCAAGTAAATTGATGAACAAAGCGAAGACAAATGACAAGTGACAAGTGTGTTTGTGGAAAGTATAAGAGGGGAACTGGAGTATGTGTGAAGTACATTTGCTTCTGCCTCTTTTTTTCCTCCTTTGTCTCTTGGCCTCACAATGTGCTTCTACCTTCTCACTATCTCATTCAGATATGTCTCTACCTCTAGAGACTGTTCTCCAATACTTTATGATTTTTCTCCACTACACTAAAACCTTGGGAATAATTTCTAACTCAGAGAGCTGCTGTAAAGGTTATTGAATTAATACATTAAGGCAACATCTAGCATGTATTAAGCTCAGTTCAATTCTTGAGAATACAAAGATGAGTGACACTCTGTGGGGAAATGATTCTCTTATTACCATAAACTTATGACTGATTAGATCATTGCAGTTATGTATTATATTGGGGCATTGTGATGATTCAGGATTGTTGAGGAGCTGTTCTCATTAAAGAAATAGAATCTTTCCTTGTATCATCTTTCCAGGGGAGGGAGTGGTCTCCAAGTCTAACTGCCCTGACCTTATCTGAAAAGGAGTGTTCTGAATCTTAAAAATGTAGTAAAGGATCTAGAAGGAGGAAGTGGAGCCAGTGACGTGTGTTTTGGGAGGTTTGTTAAATATCGGTACTCTACAGGCCAATAAAGAAGGCCACCATTTAGTGTTCTTCAGTTATTCATAGTGATTCTTTATTTTAGTGTCAGATGAATCACCATTAATTATCACTGTTGTCTTGAAAGTTACTAGTTATTTAATTATTTTTTCATGAGAAAACTACTACAGAGGGAAAATAAACCACAGAATTCAGGTTCAGATGACGTGAAATACTAGCAATTTTAAATAAAAAGTAATTAACAAATTATGTGTTTAAAAATAAGTTGAAGTTTATAACCTGGACGTCCAGGAATAATTTACAGAACACCTACACAGACTGCCTTAGCAAGAGAACTGTTGTCTGTACTTAAAAATGACTTAATTTTATTTTTTGAATTATAGTTTATGTGGTAGAGTTAACTATCATGTTCAAATTTGTGATATTGATGTATAACTTACTGCCTACCTCTAATACGTAAATGCCATTGACTTTTCTGCCAGTCTCTATGTCTACTTAGGTCCAAGGTTTCTTCTCTTTCCCATTCCTGCTCTTTTTGTTAATTGACAGTTATGATTTTCACTCATACTTTTACCTCCTGTAGCACACTGCTCATATGCTCCAGAACTTCTTTTTATTTATTTTAATTTTTTTTAAGTAAATAACTATGAGATGCACAGCTACAGAACTTTTATGATCTGATTTCAGCCACACCGTGTTACAACACCCATCCCACACCAGTGTAAATTTCCCTCCACGGTGTCCCCAGTATCCCTCCTTTAATTCTTTGTAAGTTTATGTGAACTGTGTAACTTAACTTTTTTCCAGAGGGTGTATAGTAGTCAATTGTATATCAATCGTATATCAATTTCTTTATCCATTTATCTGCTTTTAGACATTTGTGCTATTTTGTTATTTTGTCTATTGTACTAAGAGCTACAATAGGCATAGGTGTGCACATATCTATTGTAGTGAATGTTTTTGTATTTGGCCTTAGTTACCTAGAAATGGGATGGCAGAGTCAAACGGGAGCTCCATTCCTACTGTTTTGGGAGAAATCTTCATATTGTTTGGCATACAGGCTGGGTCCGGTGACACTCCCACCAGCAGTGAGTGAGGGTTCTTTTTATATCACATCCCTGCCAACCTTTGTTGTTTTCAGCATTTTGCTACTTTTAAATAACTGGATATGAAGTTGCTTTTGCAAAAGCACACTGTATTATCTATGATTAGGAATTTAGATACTGCCAAAATAATGGTTGGATTTCAAGCCATGTTGAGTCTGACATGCCTGATACCCAAAAAGCAATGACCTATTTATTGTCTTTCAATACTCACCCATAGTTATTAGACATTTATACCTCTGCTAATCCTATTTTAGGAAAATAAAATTTATAAAGCTCTTTATGCCAGTATAGTTGCTATACATATAGAAGCATTATATTAATATCAAAAGTATGTAAAAATAAACTTAATACAACTAAACAACAAAAAAATAAACCAATTTAAAAATGGGCAGAGTATCTGAATAGAAACTTCTTCAAAGAAGCTATACAATTGGTATATGAAAAAATTTATTTCTTAGAGAAATAAAAATTAAAACAAAAATGAACTTTTTTGGGGGCTGGAGCGAGGAGTACAGTAGCGAGGGCATTTGTCTTGCATGTGGCCGACCTAGGTTCAATACCCAGCATCTCAGATGGTTCCCTGAGCACCACCAGGTATAATTCCTGAGCACAGAGCTCAGGAGTAGCCCCCTGAGCATCGCCAGGTGTGACTCCCCCCCAAAAAGGAAAAAAAAATGAGCTGTTATCTCATTCCTGTGAAAATGGCTATTATCCAAAAGACAAGAAAAGTTTGAACAGGATGTATACTGTTAGTGGCAATGCAAATTGGTATAATCAACTTAGGAAACAATATGGAGATTCCTTAAAAGAATAAAAAAGAAGAATTTACACATAATCCAGTTACTCCACTTCTGGATATTTCCTGTAGGATATTAAAATATTACATATGAGATATATGCACCCCTTATATTCACTGGAGCATTATTTACAGTAACCAGGAACTGGAAATAGCCTAGATTCCAGGAACTGGAAATAGCCCAGAGCCCCGCAAGAAGCCAGAGGAACCTCCACACCATGAGAGCCACCTTTTCCACATCCGACTCTCCAACTTGTCAGAACTCCACCTAGCAGAAGAGCTGATCACAAGCCCTGCTCCTGCGGCTACTTTGCGGCCATATGGTTCATCATTAAATGCACTAGATGAGAGGCAATTACAAGAGTATCCCACCCACACTGCAGAGCCTGGCAATAGAGGATATTATGTTTATTAAAAGAAATTAGATGGAAAATGACAAACACTCATATGTGGAAAATAAATAAACGAACTAATGAATAAAAATGAACTAATGAATAAAAATAAATAAAAATAATGAACTAATCACTATCACTATCTTTATGTTAATCATCTATTTGCTAGAGCGGGGCGCCAGTAATATCTCCATATGTCCTGTCTCATGCTAGTAGAACCCAAAGGCATCCGCTTGCTCCAGGAACATAGAGAGCCTCAAACCATTATATTAGGTCACGGGAATGACCTAATATAAATGTTGCTGGTATTTGGTATATCAAATACTACACGAGCAGCTTGCCAGGCTTGCCATGTGGGTGGCATACTGTTGTAGTCACCTCCTAAATAAAGCACGGTTCATCATATTGATGAACTGCGCGGCCGCTAGCGGCTGTGCGAGCCGGGCTGTGATAGTCTGGTCTGCTGGGTGGAGTTGTGACGAGAGGGAAGTCCGGATGTGGAAAATGGCGGACCCCATGGAGTAGGGGAGGTTGGTCTGGCTTGTTGTGAGGCTCTGCTGGGGTGGCAGGCCAGGGCTAGAACCCGCCATGCCTCCTGGGAGCCTCACGAGCAGCTGGGCACAGGGAGAGCAAGTAGCAGCTCTGCCAATGAACTAATGAATAAACTAATGAATAAAAATGTAAAAACATGGACAAACTCAGACTGTAAAATAAAATACTTTTTGCTGAAAGGAAGAGGTAAACCAGGGTGGACAGATCAGGTCAAAAGAAAGGCAGGGAAGGGGATGAAGCAGAAAGCAGATAGAGAGAAGCAGAGCAGATAGGGTGCTTGCCATGCATACAGCAGACCTGGGTTTTAATACCAGGGACTCTATATGGTCTCCCTGAGCACCTCTCCAGGAGTGATCCTCAAGTTCAGAGCCAGGAATAGACTCTAAATACTGCAGGGTATGGCCCCCCAAACAAACAAATGTGAGTTGTATGGGGGAATGAAGGAAACTAAGTTTGTAGTGGTGAACATAATATGATGTATACAGATTTGTATTTATATTGTTATATACTAAAATGAAGTAATGTTATAAGCAAATGTTATTTCAATATAATCTTTAAAAAGTGATGTAGTAGTTGCTGCAGTCATGGCTCCGGAACCCTGTGGTTTTCAATAAGTTGAAATGAATAGTTGAATCTAAAACAAATCCTGAGACTTAGTTGCAAGAGAACCTGTGAAAATCAGTATTGGGGACAGGAAGTTAAACTTTACAGAACTAAAAGAAAAATTTTGTGCATCAAGCAAATGCAGCTCTAACAATAGGAAGGGAGGCAGGTGGAGGGGTTGGTGGGTAGTTTGGTATTTTGACTCTAAAATATTAAAATCCAAGCCCTAGACATTTCTACTACTTGACACAATTTGATTGGGAATAAATTTAAAATTCACTCAGATGACTCTGGGGTGCACTTATATGAGTCTTTAATAAATTCCATTCTAGGATGGAACCTTTCAATCAGCAAAGATTTGAGTCAGATCCAGATAAAGTTGTGTAGTTTATCTTGGAGTTGGAATCCTATTGGGATCCTGATTGGGAACAGACTGAGAAGCCATGATAATGATCTTGCTGAAAGATGAAAAGCACAATAAGAAAATCTGGGATGGCGTCCAACTAGTTTCAAGGGAAACATTTTCTGAAAATAAGGGAATTCGTAAGTATCTAAGGCAATTGGAAGTCCACTTAATAGCATATTGTAGAAAATTATTAATGTTTATGGTAAGAGTTTTTTGTGTGGTTTTCTATGAAGAGTTAGTGAAGAGTTCCTATCCTAGAGAATTGAAATATTTTGTTGTCCCCAAATTTCAAATTTGATATAATTATCAATAGAATATAAAAGAATAGGTAAAAATTTGTCTAGATGAAACCAGAGATTCTTCTGATCTCATAATCCATTCTAAGAAAACTGATGGTGGGAAGATGTGTTCTCTTGCTTTACTAGTAAGTCTAATTGGTGATATGTTCCCATCCACATCATGAGTGAACTCTAGAACATTAAAGGTCCTGCCTTTGGTTCACAATTTTCTCTTTCATATTTACCTTATTAGTTTAAACTTCATACCATTCAGAATGAAGCTAAATATAAACTCAAAGCAGGTTGACAAATCATTTAGTCAGTATTTTGTTGGTTGTAGCATTTGTTATATTTAATTTGTGTATTTTAAGAATTCTGGTGAAGTTGAAGAATATAGAGTAAATAATGAAAATAAGCTTTATTACTTTTGGAAAGTTATAGATCACAGAACTGTGTGAATGCATATACTCATACCAAAGCCACTGCCAAAAGAAAAATGGGTATAGCTTAGACAAGTGTGATCCTTTATTATTCCCAAATTAATTGATCAGAAAAGGGATGCAGTGAATAAAAGGACCAGGGAGAATTTAATAATGTAGTTTGGCTGCATCCCTTCAGATGAGAACCGGGAGTGAACAAGAAAACATTCTTATCTAATAGTGGAAGCCCAATGAGAGTTTCAGTGTGAATAAATTGATGCACACATAAGTGAGTGAATTAAAAATATGTGAATTAATATTCCTCTTTTATTGAGGCATCAGTGCTTACAGTATTATTTAAATCACTTCTAGTTGCAGTGTTACTACACGTCTACCAGTGTTTCAAGATCTTTATTATTGAACTCACTTCTAGCTACAGTATTCCTGCACCAATCCCTCCATCAGTGTTTCAAGATCCCTCCACTATTATTCATGGTCCCTTCCATGTCCTTGTCCCTAGCCTCAGTTTCAAATTATCTTGATTATGTCTCAGGGCTTGTTAATGTTGTGTAATCCCTTTCTTTGTTTATACCCTGTATTTGAAAAAGATCTCTTAATAATTAACTTTTACTTTCTGACTCACTTCATTTAGCCTAACACCCTCCATTTCTGCCTAACTTGCAGCAAAATGCAAGCTGTCTTGCATATCTTCTCATAGATGAAAGTTTTTCCATTCTGGAATTCTACCACAATTTCTTTATCCATTCTTCTTTTGTTGGGAACCTGTCTTGTTTCCAGATCTTGGCTATAGTGAACATCCATATGCATATGTCTTTTCAGTTTTTGCACTTTTAGTGTAGCTGCCCAGGAGAAAAATTTCAGGGTCATACGAAATTCTATTTGTAATGTTTTGATAAGTCTCCAAACCATATTTTAGAGAGACTGAACCATATAACGGTCTCACCAACAGTGAATGAGTTCCTTTTCTACCACCTCCCACTTGTACTTATTACTTACAGTCTTTCTAATATAGACCGTTTTTATTGGTGGGAGTTGATATATTATTATTGTTTTGATTTACATTTCATTGATCATCATTGATGGATATTTTTTTCATGTGCCTGTTGGCCATGCTTATATCTTTTGTTAATCGTTCCTCCCCACATTACATGTAAGCTTATCTTCTCTTCTATTTTGATGGTCTTGACCATTTTGTTGTTGCTGTACTTTGTATTTTATGTATTTAGATTCTAGGCTCTACCCACTTTAATCTTATGGATATGTACTTCCAGGTTTTTTGTAGTATGGTTGTGGGTGACTTGGTATTCATCTCAACATTTGAACTTGGATATTGGACTTACTCATTTAGCATCTTCTTATACTAAGTGGAGGAATACTTTGTTCTCTTGATCATGGTATCTCCCCTGCCAGGTAAGTATTACTTTGTTCTCTTTAGTTTTGGTAGGCAACCATCTGTCATTGGTTCAGTTAGTTTGGATCTCCTAACTTAACTGCCCACCACAAACATTTTGTGGTAGAATAATTACTATCATTTTTTTAAAGGTTTCAAACTTTTAAAAAAAGTTTTTTTTGTAAGTGTAATGTTTGCTTTTAGATATAAAAAAGCAATGCATAGGAAATTCTGCTTTTAAGCTTTATGAAAACCCTTTGAACAGCCTTATGAAAATATAAGGCTGAAGTGTGAACACAAACAATAAGAAATAAAGATAAGACAATCGTACTGCTGTAGCTGACAAATTACATACAACTGAAAGATGTACTGTCATCTCAAAACAGGGAATCTTAGATAATGGTGGAAGGAAGCAGATAGTCGGTGTAGGTTGTGGTGTTAGAATATCGTATGCATGAAGTTCTATAATGAACAGTATTGTTAATCATGTGTCTTCAAAAGAACTCATTAATTTGTAAGAGTTATTTATGCCATAGTTTCTGTACTATGGCATAAATAACTATGCCATAGTACTAAAATAAGGAATAGTAATGTTATGATTATGAAGAAACTTTTCACCGTCATATATATTAATTTAGTCCTCATGATTACTAAAGTAGTTATTAAAGAACTTGTTTTATTTGTAAACAAAACTCAAGAGGCCAGAGTGATAGTACAGCAGATAGGGAGCATTTGCCTGGCATGCGGCCGGCTCAGATTTGACCCCGACATCCCATATGGTACCCTGAGCACTGCCAGAAGTAATTCCTGAGTACAGAGCCAGGAGTAACCCCTGAGCATTGTCAGGTGTGACCCAAAAAATGTAAAACAAGTGAACAAGAAACCTCTCAAGATTATTGAGGTTTATTAATCTGCATAGTATCACCTTTCCATGGTAATGATGAAGTTGAGATTCTAGTCTTTATAATGTTTATGGATGGAATATCCTTGTTAATTCACTCATAAAAGAAACTGGCCTGACATCTCTCTGCTGCTCATCTGGTTGCTGACTAATGCAGGAGCACAGTTCAGGTCTTTCATTTCTTTAAATTTTCTCAACAATGCTTACATAAAGGAAGCATTTGACTCCTCAGTGGTATGACTTTTGACAGTGTTAGCATCTAGAATAAAGCCTGATATTGGTGAATAATATGTTATCATCTATACTTTTTCTCTGTACAAAGCTAGGAAGAAAGTTAAACATGAAATGGACAAAAGATAAAAAAGAAGACTATATATTAATATACATGAAGTTGAAAAGAGAAGGAAAAAAAGTAAAGCAGGTTTGCTGTTGAGGGAAACTGAGACTCTGCATACCTTTAGAACATAAAGTTCTCATGATGTCCCTCGTGATGACATAATGTTGATGAATTATATCTGACCTATTATCTGGTTTTGTTAGAGTCGCAGAATTGAGCAGATGAGAAATTTACCTTCTGCTAACTGTTTTATAATAGCCCCCAGATATACAAAGCAGAATGCAAATTTATCAAATTACAATAGAGTAGGAGATGATGAGGAGGAATATTCATAACCTCATACAGAGTACTCTCTTTGTATCATTAGGATGCCTTAGAGAGAAAATTAATAAATTAATGATGTTTACTAAGTGTAAAATTAAAGCAGAAGGAAGGTGGGAAATCTTGAGGATTTCAAACAGTTGATGGTAGGGCCTATTGAATTATCTCTGAGTCACAACTGAATTGTAATAAATACTTGATATTATTGCCACATTAAGCACATTGTAATTGTTTTACTGTATTGATTTATTGTTCAATTCATAAGCTTCATGAGGCAGTCTTTTTCTTGAGGTATCCTGCCTAATTTATTATGTGAGAAAATTGAGGAATCTGAATTTAAGTAGTTCTAAGATTATAACCGAAATAGAAAATCTCAGAAGTCGTATTCAAACAAAATCAGAGTCAAACCCAACATCCCTAACATCCCTAAGAATGTGATGTTTTAGCTCTCCAGGGATAATTTGTTTTTCTTGGATTCAGTGTTTCCTCTCTTGGTTAGTGATGAATAAAGGGCCTAGTTTTCATTTCTTCCACTTTACATGTTGGTATTCCCATCTCTTTATTGCAATTTTGTTTTCAGGGTTTTCCACTTGGTAAGCAGCAATTAGATAGGTTATTTCTGTTTACTAACTTGCCCTAATGTGCAAGATCTTTGACTATAAGCTTTCATTCAGTCTATCTGTGGTATCTGGCATGATCATTTTCCATGACTAATATGGGTTGTAGTTACTAAATAAGCCTTGAATTATTTTTCAATGTATTTTATATTTTTCTGCAGATGAAGAGGTAACATCAGAATTGACTACTAATGGTAGGATATATTTCAGCTATATCTGAAATGGTTCCCGAGATTCTTAGAAGAAAAGAGCTTTATAGAGCCTCCTACAAAGTATTTGAGACAGTCACTTGTGAATTACTATGTGCTGACAACTTTATACGCCTGTGCCAAAAAATGTGGTGTGGATTATCAATCACGTTGCGGAAGCAACTCAATTTTCCAGACTGTCAATCACCTTAAAGACAGGTGAGGTCATATAACAAATAACCTTGCTTCTTCAAAATCCTATGTGGGTGCTCAAATCTTCTGAAGGCTTTGACTGGATTTTCCGGCTTTGTCAGTAAACTGTCAAATGATCAGCTAAGTCAATGTGTCAGTTGTCAGAATTGGCATGGCTGGCTGCTATACATACTAATAGAAGAAGCAGGAAGAGGTGGAATTTTCTACACTGCTGTACAGATGTGAGACATAAACTATGCCCAGGGTTCTATTCAGTCTTTGGAGATGTTAGTTCGTAGATTATAAATGTTTTATGATTCTGCACAGGTCTCAAGAGAATAGCATATGATAATTTCAGGACTATTATTAGAGGAAAGCTATCCTTTGGGAGAAGGGGAGGTGGAATGAAGTGACTAAGAGAGGGAATTAAAAAATTCAGTTAGTCAATGGAAGCTATAGGAATATTATGATGACAGAGTTAGGAAATGTCAGCAGCAGATGGAACCTGCCATCACTTGCCAATTGTAGACTGTTTTATTCCCATAACAAATGCATAGCTCCCATGGATCACAGTGTGATTTCACAAAACAATAACGAGACGTCTAAGGAGTTTAAAACTGTGGAGGAGCTCTCTAGTCATAAATATACCCTATTGGGGAGATGCTGTGTGAAAAGATGGATAAAAAAAAACAGAATAATCCAGAGGGGAGCAGGCTAAAGTTTCAGAAATATGTGTCTTGTTTAAAACTTCATTTAATCATCATCATAAAAAGTATTCTTTCGGTACTTTCTTGAGTTGCCTTTCTAAAATTAAATGATAATGTCTTTTGTGTTTGAAAACTGTTCTAAAACACGACCCACAAATTATTTCAAAGTAAAAACATAGCCAGAAATTTTAAGTTTAAAATAAATTTTTTATATCGCATGATGAACCTTTTCTGGTTTTGGATGGGATATAATGCAAACACAATTGTCTGCTCAACACACTCATTTTGTGAAAGTGTAGAAAGGCAGCAACTAGAAGGCAGTCACCTTAGTGCAAACACATCCTAAATAAGTTTATTCTGGATTTTCTCATTAAAATGAAATTTGAACTAATAAGGTTTTAGAAAACCACTGCTCTATTTCTAGTATTCTTTCTTTTTAACTTTCCATTGTAAACCTGCATTGAAAGGAACACTGAGTGTTTTGGTATATATTTTGAATTGAACTGTTATTTCTCTTTTATTACTGATAAAAAAAATCTGTTAATCATGAATCGGTAGACAGTAATTCACAATCAATATACCCATACAAATATTAAATGCAACCAGTAACCTAGGCTATTATTAACAGCACAATAATTTTCAGTTTGATTAATTTTTTAGTTTTTCTCTTGGCCCCCGAAGGCTTATAGAATTCAGGTTACTACTGAAATAACAAAGATATAACATTTGAATGTTTTTGCTTCATTAAAAATGATCTCAAACTATATTAACGCTCTTCAGTTTTTGGTCAATATTCAGTGTCTTTTTTTTAAATTTAAATAATTTACCACTGTGAGATACACAATTACAAAGATGTTCATGTTTGGGGTTTCAGTCATACAGTGTTCCAGCACCATCCCTCCACCAGTGCCCATTTCCCACCACCAATGTCACCAATTCCCTCCCCCTCCCCAGCTTGCCTTATGGTAGGCACTTTACCCTCCTCTCTGTCTCTCTCTCTGAATATATATATACATATGTATGCATATATATATATATATATATATATATATGAAATATCCTGCAAATAAATGCAGTCATTCTATATCTGTTCTTTTACTTCTGGCTAATTTCACTCAGCATTATCCTCTCCATGATCATCCATTTATAGGCAAATTTCATAACTTGGTTTTTCATAAGACCTTCATAGTATTCCATTGTGTAGATGTATCAAAGTTTCTTTATCCAGTCTTCTGTTTTCGGGCACTCTGGTTGTTTCCATTCTGGCTATTTATTAGTGGTGCTGAGAACATAGGAGTACAGATAGTGTTTCTGCTGTTTTTGGCTTCCCTGGGTATACTCCCAGGAGTGGTATGGCTGGGTGAAATAGGAGCCCAATTTCTGGTTTTTGGTGGCATGTACATATTTGTCAAAAGGCTAGACCAGTCAACATTCCCACCAGCAATGGATGAGAGTGCCTTTCTCCCGCATCCATGTCAGCACCGGTTGTTCTTGCTCTTTTGGATGAGTGCCCGTCTCTGTGGTGTGAGATGATACCTCGTTGTTGTGTTGATTTGCATCTCCCTGATGATTAGTGATGATGAGCATTTTTTTCATATGCCTTTTGGCCGGCAATTCAATTTCTTCTTTTGAAAGTCCCTGTTCATTTCATGGAGTGGGGGGTTGTCTGGCTTGTTGTGAGGCTCTGCTGGGGTGGCGGGCCAGGGCTAGAACCTGCATCCATACCGGGCGCCTCGTGGAGCGGCTGGGCACAGTGAGAGCCAGTAGCAGCTCTGCCCCATATCTGTCCAATATTATTTTATATGGTTGCAAAATGCTGCATGTTTTTTGCAGGGATGGGACAAGACTATATTTGTTTATTGGCCAGGCATCGCTTTATCCTGAAAGTATTGTTTTCTCCCACTTTATTTAAGTGCCATGGTTTGCAAAGTTGTTGCAGACATTCAGTATTTCAGTTCTACCATCACTGTGACCTTCCCTCAGCATTGCTTCCTTTTCTCAGCTACCCCTAGAGCCTGCCCTGCAGCGGGCCCAAAATACTTCTTTTTTATTGCCTGTTACCACTAAATGGCTAAGGAAATTAAAATACTCCAGAGAAAGAAAATTTGTGAAAATTGTTGTATCTCACTGTAGGGACATTAAATCCTGCCCGAGGCATACTGAGCTGTTGTTGCTAGTTTACCCTTCTGTGATAATGCTTTGGTTAGTTAAGCTTAGGTGTCTTCTATGTTACATTCCCATCCTATCCAGCGTGCCCCCTACCGGGATGTTAGTATTGTAGAAAGTTAGTAGTTAGTATTATAGAAAGTCCAGATTATTTGATTGGGCAGTGAGCTTCCATGGCAGCGGTGGTGGAATAGGGGTAAGGCTGTCAGGGCTTCTGAAAGAATGGGGAGGGGGCTTGCCCATTCTGACTCTGAGAAGGCCCGGAGAGTTCACAAAATGTTTCTTTTTTATCATGGAAAGTTGAGGAAAAATAATAAAAAAATATGTGTTCTATCATAGTAAATATTTTGAAATCTTAAAGTGTCATGTTACTATTGTAATATTTCAGGCTCTCAGGCATGTATAAGACTGATAGTATAAATACCTTTGGTCTGCATAACTGAGATTCCTATGGTCGGGGAGGGAATAATAGGGCGATTGGTGGAGGAAGAGGAGAAGCTCTGGTGGTTGGTGAGATGTCACATGCATGAAACCCTGTCATGGATAGTTTTGTGAAATCACAATGCTTCATAAAATTAAGGCTAATTATCACAGTATGCCAACACATTTATGCTTTTTCTTTTAAAATATATCTTTGTGGTTTTATTTTATCACATATTTTGTATTTTGGATTTTTTCATACCTTAGCTACTGTGATAAAATTCAGTACTTTTAATTTTATAAATGTTTTATATATCTTATATATGTATATATTGAGCCACTCAGAAAAGAACCTGTCAGGGTCTGATCCTGGGCAGCAGGGTTGGTGTTTGATTGCACACGGCCAGTCAGAGGCCTGTACCACAAGACAGTAGGAGAGGGAATGGCTGCATTTGGCCCACCTGGGTTCGATCGCCGCCATCCCACAGGATTCCCTGAGCACCACCCGGAGTGATTCCTGAGTTAGAGCTAGGAGTCAGCCCCTGAACACTGCAGGGTGCGGATGCAAAACATAGAAAGAAATAATCTAGTGAAGCCACCAGCATAGCGCGGCCATCTCCCATGTCTAGAATTTACAAAGGAATCGTGGACCTCGAGGTAGGATTTCCCCTCTCCCGCTTTCTCTGAACCCTTTGTGAGGTTTGTACCATCTGTCAGACTTACTGGACAGGCAGGGCAGGAGAGTGGCTCTGGATGTAGGGAAAATGTTTATAAAAAGCTATACACTGTATCTTGTGTTATTTTTAAAAAGAGTCTCAACCATTTCTCTTTAAATTTATCTTTATGTTCTGTCTTAATCATATATATATATATTTATTTTTTTATTTATTTTAATTTTTTTTTATTTTTACAATTACAAAGATATACAATTAAAAAGTTCATATTTGGGTTTTGGTCAAACAGTGTTGCAGGACCCATCCCGCCACCAGTGCCCATCTCCCACCACCAACGTCCCCGGTTCCCTCCCCTCCCCCCAGCCCTCCTCCATGGCAGGTTCTTTTATTTCTTTCCATTTCTCTCTCTTTCTCTCTTCCTTCCCCTCAGACTATGGATTACAGAACATACGTTAAAGGGTTGTCATGTGTATCTTTTTGCCTCTATTTAATGCTCAGTTCTAGGTTGGCATTAGTACCCTCAACAATTGTTAGCACACTGTTCCATTTTCTGTCTAACCTAGCCTCTGAATCCCACACGTTTGTGATAATTTCCACCTTTGACAGGACCTCCTGATATATGTTTCACTTGACCTTGGATATTGGTATCATAATATGTACCTATATATTTATGTTATGCAGATAAATGCAGTCATTCTGTATCTGTCTCTCTCCTTCTGGCTAATTTCGCTCAACATAATCTTCTCCATGTCCATCCATTTGTAGGCAAATTTTATAACTTCGTTTTTCCTAACAGCTGCATAGTATTCCATTGTGTAGATGTACCAAAGCTTTTTATCCAGTCATCGATTTTCGGGCACTCTGGTTGCTTCCAGATTCTGGCTATTGTGAATAATGCTGCTATGAACATAAAAGTAGGGATGGTGTTTCCGCTGCGTATTTTTGGCTTCCCAGAGTAGATTCCCAGGAGTGGTATGGCTGGGTCAAATGGGAGTTCAATTTCTAGTCTTTGGAGGAAAGTCCATATTGTTTTCCAGAAAGGCTGTACCAGCCGGCATTCCCACCAACAATGGATGAGTGTCCCTTTCCCCACACCCACGCCAGCACTTGTTGTTCTTGCTCTTTTGAATATGTGCCAGTCTCTGTGGTGTAAAGTGGTATCTCATTGTTGTTTTGATTTGCATCTCTTTGATGATTAGTGATGATGAGCATTTTTTCATATGTTTTTTGGCCATTCGAATTTCTTCCTTGCTGAAGTTTCTGTTCATTTCTTCTCCCCCATTTTTTGATGGGGTTGTTTGTTTTCTTGTAAAGTTCTACCAGTGCCTGATATATCCTGGATATTAACCCCTATCAGATGGGTATTGGGTGAATATTCTTTCCCATTCTGTGGACTGCTTTTGTATCTTAGTCACTGTTTCTTTTGAGGTGCAGAAGCTTTTTAGTTTCATGTAGTCCCATATGTTTATCTTTTCTTCTAGTTGCTTTGTTAGTGATGTTTCACCTTTGAAGATGCCTTTAGCTTCAATGTCATGGAGGGTTTTTCCTATATTTTCTTCAATGTACTTTATGGATTCAAGTCTGATATTGAGATCTTTAATCCACTTTGATCCAGGGAAGAGCGGAAACTTAATCATATATATTAATATGTTTCACTACTTAAAATATTTCACAGTGTGTTTAAGTCTGCCACAAATATGACTGCTGTACATTTTCCTTGAGGTAGCTATATTTCCATATCTTCTTTCTGCTTAACCCTTTTGAATCTCTCAAGTGAGAGCATTTATTTGACAGAAACATTGAATTTACTATCAGTTTAAATGGAGCATCATTGGGTATGACCCCAAAAAAGGCAAAACAAAACAAAGCACAAAGCCATAGATTATGGGCCTGTGTGATAGTACAGCAGGTAGGGCATTTTCCAACACCTGGCCAACCTGGGCTTTATCTCCAGCATCCCATATGGTCCCCTGAGCACCACCATGTATGGAGTGGTGTAGGAATAATTCCTGAGGCAAAACCTGGAGTAACCCCTGAGCACTACTGAGTATGACCCAGAAAGGCAAACAAAAACAAAAAAATGAAGATTCTGAGATCTAAGAATATTGTAGAATATATTTGTGGGCAGAAGCCAAAATTAGAGATATTAGGGGGGATAATGGAGAATTAAGTGATTATTGGAATAATCAGGCATTTTCAATAGAAAATAGAGGAGGAAAAACTATTATATTTTTCTAATACTATATGCATTAGATGTTCTTATATACAATATTATTAGATCATAGAGATGCAAATATATATATATAAAATTGTCTATTTGTAGAACTAATAATCCAGTTATGGAGACAATTAAATATTACCATATAATCTGAGAAGTGCTTTATGGGAATAGCATAGTGACAAATGCTGGGTTGTTACAAGGCCAAAATGATTTTATTCTATAAAGAGGCAGATTTGAGGAGAAATTGGCATTGAAGGCAGCACTCTGTTCTGATTCTAGAATGAAACATACTTCTTAGTTTCTTTGACAAGTTATTCACACCCCAAAATATAAAACATACTGAAATAGAATTGCTATGATTAAATTAATTTGCAAATTTAACAAAAATACACACAATGCCAAAATTTCAATATAAAATGAAACCTTGTTTTACTAAGAGAAAGAATAAATCTCTAAAAACTAAATCTAGTAATCGCTGGGAAAATTTTTACTAAGTCCAGGAAATATATTTTATACTCTAAGTGTAACTTGTTATCTTGTGACAAAATCCAATTTTGAGGATAAGTAAAAATTCATTTCAATTAAAAAATTTTAGTACATTTGAAAGTCAAAAATTTATGATAGACTTTTTTATATTTTTTTGCATCAGGTGAGAGGAAATTATAGCCACTGCATATATTGAAGATGGTAAGATTGATGAGTTAATTATACAGGAGATCAGAATTCATAACAGACACTATAAAATAATGCATAATATAACTTTAGCTTAGCTTGATTTTATTCCTGTCATTTCTGAATTATAGTCATAAAGAATTATAGTTTAGTCTATGTACCTAGCATGATTCTATAAAGTAACTTCTTATAGCATACATTTAATGACTTAATTATGCTTGATGATTTACAGATATTATCAAAATGTTTTTCATTTTATCGCTTAAAATGAAATAATTGATTTCCAATATAAGGAATGAGCAACACTTAAAAGATTGAGGTACAGACCAGAGTGCCAATACCGCAGATAGGGTGTTTGCACATGGCCAAACCAGGTTGGACCCTCGGCATCCCATAAGGTCCCTTGAGCACTGCAAGTAGTGATCCCTGAGCACAGAGCCAGGAGTAACTTCTGAGCATTGCTGGTTGTGACAGGGGGAAAAAATGAAAAATAAAAATGATTGAGGTATAAGACAAGTAGTATTATTGGGCCAGAGAAACAGCTTGAAGTACTGGAGAGCCTACTTTCATGTTAGAGGCTTGGGTTTGAGCCCTAATACCGCATAGTTCTAGAGCACTGTTGGGATGGGAGTGATCCCATGAGGAATGAACTGGGAATAGCCTCTGAGCACTGGTGGGCATGAATAGAATAAAGAGCAACAATAATGTTATACCTTTGTCTAAAAAAATTCTCTTGCTAATATGTAGCTACAGATAGTTAAGCAGAAATAAATCGGTTTAATCAAATTGAGTTAACATAATCAAATTTTCAATTATAAAATAAATGATAACTTAATTTGCTTTTGCCAGTTTCTAGTTCTTGATGGGTATGTTTCCTGTTTGTAAATTACAGGAAAAAAATGTTTAAAAAATTTTGTTTTATTTTGGAGTGGGACTAAATAATATTTTTTGAAAAATAAAATTACAAGATTTGATGGTCCAAGGTAAGTAATCTGCTATTTTTAGGAGAAAAAAAATTTAGTAGCATTATTTAAATTTTTTTTATAATTTTTTATTTTACAATTACAAAGGTATACAATTAAAAAAGTTCATATTTGGGTTTTGGTCATACAGTGTTCCAGCACCCATCCCTCCACCAGTGCCCATCTCCCACCACCAACGTCCCGGTTCCCTCCCCTCCCCCAGCCCTCCTCCTTGGCAGGTTCTTTATTTCTTTCCATTTCTCTCTCTCTTTTCCTTCCCTCCAGACTATGGATTACAGAACATACATTAAAGGGTTGTCATGTGTATCTTTTTGCCTCTATTCAATGCTCAGTTCTAGGTTGGCATTAGTACCCTCGACAATTGTTAGCACACTGTTCCATTTTCTGTCTTACCTAGCCTCTGACTCCCACACATTTGTGATAATTTCCACCTTTGACAAGACCTCCTGATATATGTTTCACTTGACCTTGGATATTGGTATCATAATATGTACATATATATTTATGTTATGCAGATAAATGCAGTCATTCTGGCATTATTTAAATTTTTTAACTTAAAAAATTTCCACTTTATTTAAACATCATGGCTTATAAATTAATTTGTTCATGATACATTTGTTATGGTCATTCAGTATTCCAACCCTGATTTTACTTCCCTGTGACCTTCCCTCCACTGTTGTCCCCTTGTTCCCAAATACCCCTCACACCTGTTCACACCTGTTCACAAGGCACACTTGTCATTTGTCACTTGTCATTTGTCTTCCCATTGTTCACAGATTTGCTCGAGGGGGCGCCAGTAATGTCTCCATTGGGAATGAGGTCCATTATTGTTACTGCTTTTGACATATCGAATATATCACTGGTAGCTTGCCATGCTCTGCTGTGGCTCTGGTTCATCCCAGGGGGCCCGTTCTTTTTCTATGTCAGACCATTAACCATCCAGGGCCCACAGGGCAGAGCCCTGGGTATAGACAGGCATAAAATAATTTATTTTATATTGTTACCAGTTTACTCTCTTTAAAATAATTAGACTATCCTACCGCCGGCAGCGGCAAGCTACCCGCCGATTTGAATCCAGATACCAGTAATTATAACCATTCCCATCTTGATGGAACGTTTGAGGCTCTTTATTTCCTGGAGCAAGCAGAGCCCTTGGGCCCTCTCCATGAGACAGGACATAGGAGATTACGGAGCCCGCTCGGCAAATCGATGATGAACGGAGAGGAAGCAGTGTTTACCAGTAAATGACTAATGGAATTATTGAAAAATGCTTCAGTAAAAGAAAAGTTTGAAATTTGTTATATATCATCAAGGGGACATTTAAGTCTTTTTTTAACCATTTTTTTAAGCTGTTGTTGTTAGCTGAGCCTTCTATGTTATTTTTTTGTTGTTGATTTACCTTAGTTAGCTTCTATGTTACATTCCCATACAATCTGGTATGCTCCTACAGGGATGTTAGTACTGCAGAGTGTTGCAGAAAATCGTGAGCTGGGCAGTGAGCTTACATGGCAGCAATTGTGGGATGTGGTTGTGGTTGTTAGGGGCTTCCAGAAGTAGGTTTTGGACGATGTTGCAGGGGGGAGAGGTTGTCCATCTCACTCCAAGGAAGGTCTGGAATTCTCACCCCTCTTTAAGCTGGCGCACCCGAAATTTTTGGCAGTTTGGCATCTCTGTGGAGCTCAGTCATGTGGTGGAATCCAGATGTAGGCATATTGGCAGCTTTGGGGTCTGAGTGCCTTCTGGCACTCGCAACAGGGGTGAGAATCTTCCTCTCTCTGCTCCTCAGGACACCCCTGAGGTGTTATCAGCTAAAGTCTCATTGTATCTGAGAAGTTTTGCTAGTTGATCTCATCCAAGATTTAATCATGAGTCTCTGAAGCTGGCTGATAGATTTAGCTTTCCCATGTAAGCAGCAGTTGCAGTATGTGGGTCACATTAAGCTCTCTTGAATGGTTTAGGTTAAACACTAAAGATAAAACTGAGAGATGCTTCTGGTCCCCATGCCAGGCTGAGTGTACTGGGGTGCCCTGGAGGGGGACGGGTGAGGTCTCATCCCATCCTAACAGAGCCCAAGAAGCCAAAAACCTCCACACTTCACAGTTGCAGCCATATTAGCCTGGTCCCCCCACTGCTTGGATGAGCTCCAGCCTGAAATTAATTTGTTGAAAAACTCAGGTAGGCGGGTTTTGTCACTGAAATATCCAGGCTTTCGTGGAGTTTGTGATGGGCTACCTCCCCACCTCCCTGTTCTCTCAGAAGGCCCAACAGTCACACCCTTACTCAATGCCACCATCCAGTTAAAATTTTAGCTCCAATTTTATCACCCCATTAAAAGTTTTGGAATTCCTGTATGGCATGGCTGTGACATTGTCAAACTTCACACTACTGATAAACCAAATAGCATACCACACTTCATGGCATGGGAATTAGAAGGCAATCAATAACAAAAGATCAACACACTGCCTTTCTTGTAACAGCACATTAGTAATTTCTTATACAAGGGCTTAATTGTTCCATGGTGAGATTGAACAGTCTAAGAAAACATTTCTTTTTTTTTTTCTGCTTTTTTGGGTCACACACACCCGGCAATACACAGGGGTTACTCCTGGCTCTGCACTCAGGAATCACTCCTGGTGGTGCTTGGGGGACCATACGGAATGCTGGAGCTCGAACCGGGCCAGCATGGGCTGGCCGCGTGCAAGGCAAATGCCCTACCTGCTGGACTATTGCTCCAGCCCCACATTTCTTGATCATTTTTAGTAAATTGCCTATAACAAGCAATATAAAACAAACTATTGAGAGTCTGCTATAGGAGCATGTTTAAGAGATGATTGGGAAAATTGGAAATTATGGTGGTATAAAGTTGCAATGGTGGTGGAATTGGGTTGAATATTGAATATCTGTAATAAATTAACATGAACAATTTTGTTAAAAAATTAAGTAGACATCCCCTAACTTCAAGAAGTGAAAGCAACAACACAGATGGCTCAATTTACATGTAATAGCTCAGTTAAAAAAGATCATGACTTTGCAACACCATTATAAGATATATGTTGTCATAAGCAATATAAAGTGAATTAATTAATGCCTGCTAAGGGAGCAGTCTTGGGGGTGGGTAGGAAACTAGGGACTTTGATGGTGGGAAGGGCATTTATTGGTGGTAGACTGGTGTTGGAATATTGAATACCTGAAACAACTGTATTGTGAACAGCTTTTCAACCATGGTGTTTAAATAAAGTGCAAAATATTTTTTAAAAATTATTAAAAAAGATAAGCCTGATTGAATACATAGAATGAATCAGTTCTCAAACTTTGTGCTTTTCTTTTTGCGTTGACAATATAAGTAATAATATGTAGTGTTTAAATCTTATATATAGCTGTGAAATAGATTAAGATGAGATAGAGTATTTCTATTAGTTTGAAGTTCCTTCTTGACCTTTTCTTATTAAGACTACCAAGAGGGCATTATTTTCTGAGTCCTGATAAATTAGCTTGGTCTATTCTTCAGTTTTGTGATTATTACCTTTTTAATCAGGCCTGTATGATTGCTATCAATTTGTTTAGATGTTACGGTGCACCAGAGTTAATGCTTTAAGCTCATCATCATCTTTATTTAATATTGGATTTTATGCCTGGATTGTAATTAAAAGTGGATTATTTTGCTTAACTTAAATGATTTTGAGTTCAAACGAGTCGGGTATGTAGGAATAGAAAGGAATAGAATATCTTGGCAGAACAGGGGGTGTCAACTAGGCTAGCACATAGGTAGGTAGGTGTGTAGCTTTGGAGTGATTGAATCAGAAATACATATTTTTAAGTCTGGGTTGCTAGAGCATAGAGTACATTAGGATTTGTTTCCATACATGGAGTACACGGTGAGAATGGTGAGATATGAATTGTGGAAGAGGATAAGAGCCTATAATTGGGTCAGGGCGAGCAAACAATGTGATGTGCTTTGAAATGGAAGCCTCTTGTCGTTGATGTTTCTCATCACTCTGCATGATGATCTTATAACCTCACTTTTTGGGATACAACCCATAAAAGCATGGACAAATCAAAACTAGCTTCCTACAGAGTTTGCGGAATAAAACTCGACTGTTGAACAGGGCATCCATGGCTTCTTATTAGCAGATCTGTACATTCCTTGACTGGCTTTGGCTTTCTACACTTCACTAAATACAATCAGTCCAACTACGAGAACCTGTACAAACTGTTACCCCTCATCAGTCAAGATAGTCATTTGTAAAAGTAAAAAAAGCAAGATTGGAGAATTGGCTCTCTAGGTACCATCTGAGCTCTTTTTTTTCTTACTATCACTATATCACTGTGTCACTATCTTCCCGTTCATCATTGATTTGCTTGAGCGGGCACCAGAAACATCTCCATATGTCCTGTCACATGCTAGTAGAGCCCAAGGGCATCTGCTTGCTCCAGGAACATAAAGAAGCCTCAAACCATTCCATCAGGTCATGGGAATGAGGTCTATAATTGTTACTGGTATTTGGCATATCAAATATGATACAGGTAGCTTGCCAGGCTCTGCCGTGCAGGTGACTTTCTTACTTTATTTATGACTATTGGCAAGCTTCACTACTGTTCTAAGCTTCTGTTTCTCTGTTTGTAAAAGAGGATCTATTAGTATTTGGCCATTAAAAAGATAATCTAGATAAGTAGCTAGTAATGCTATTGGTAATTATTTTCACTGGGTGGGAAAAAGGAACCGAATTAAATATGGGCCCTCAGATTTAACTAAAACACTGGAAGCCTCTCCTGATCTCACTTGAAAAAAAAAGTTTTCACATCACCCCTATTGTGTTACTTATCTTGTGTAAAATTCATCTCTTATTTTCTCTATAAAACCAGATGCAGGGCTGGTGTGTTTTTATCTTTATGTTTCTTGGACAACCAGAATGTTAAGCACATAGTAGGCACTCAAGAAGTGTTTATCACAAGCATCACTGAAGTCATTTACCTAGCAATTATACATTGCTCACTGTTTTTAGCAGTTTTGGTAGTTTCCCTTCTGTGCAGGATTCATGCACAAGACTATTTTTAGGGAAGGTATGAGTTTTACTGAGTGCTTCAAATTTACCTGTCAAGATACTTTAGCAGACCTATATTGACTTGACAATCAACACTAACACAAAATTACTATTTGTGAAATGATTCTCGGTTGGAAGCCTCAGCAGTGACGCTGTGAAAATAGCTGTAATTTAGCAATTCTGTAGCATTTGTCTCTGTGAAGCAGTTAGAAATAAAAACCTTTAGCTCCATTGACACCACAGAACCTGTGTTCAACTTCCAGGAAGAACACTTACACAGAAGCCTGGCTATTAATTTTCACATTATGCTTCTGAATTTTCATAACATATAAAAGTTTAGATTCTGTCTATAAGCTTTACAACTTGAGCAAAAGAGCCACTAAATAGGAAATATCTCCCCTACCTGAAATGTAATTGCAAAGTTTTGCTGATATTATTAGATTATTAATAATGTAACAGTAGAAGCAGAAGAAGCAGTAACAACATCCCTCCCTACACTCCCATCAGTGAGGAAAGCAAGATGAATGTCACAGACAACCCTAGAATGTTAGTGATAGTCTCCTCTCCTTCTGTCAGCTCTGAAGGGAAGTCTTTTTGGTATAATAACACAGATGTTTTCTGCAATAGTCTTAATCTTAAAGAAAAAATATGGTTTTATGTTTATGGTTTATATTTATGGTTTAACCTCTAAACCATAAATATCAAAGAAAGCGTTATTGCAGCAACTGAGCTCTCTGTCCCCAAGAAAATCAAGACGTTATAGAGAAGAGCATTAAGGTTATTATTACAAATTTCTTTTCATATTCAACTTTTTTTGCACATTTCAGACTATGTCTAGTCATTGATGCCCTTATAGAAAAATTTTAGGGATCACAAATTGATGTAATTGTTATAATAGTCATCTCAGGATACTGTTGTATCCCAGAGACACAGATTGAATGAAAATGAGGAAGAAACTTATTTATTATTTTTATTAAATATCAGTTTCCTGCCCCTCAAGATGTTGCAGGTGTGGCTGTGGTGCCCGGCTGTGTCAGCAGGTGGCAGACAGGAGACAGGCTGTGTATACACAGGGCTCTGCCCCGTGGGCCCTGGATGGTTGATGGTCTGACATAGAAAAAGACTAGGCCCCTGGGATGAACCAAGAGCCATGGCAGAGTGTAGCAAGCTACCTGTGGTGTATTCAATATGCCAAAAGCAGTAAAAATAATGGACCTCATTCCCAACGAATGGAGACATTACTGGCGCCTGCTCGAGCAAATCAATGAACAATGGGAAGACAAGTGACAAGTGACAATTTCAGATTGCACATCTGTATATGTTATAGGGGGTACAATTTCACACCATGATCTGCAAAAAGTGCTAATATTCCTTAGCAAAATCCTTTGGGCCTTTTTTTTAACAAAAAATATTTTGTGGGGCCTGAGATGTATAGCAGGTATAGTTCTTGCCTTGATGGAGTAACCTCAGGTTCAATACCCTGAACACCACCGCGAGTGATCACTGATGATAGATTTAGGAGTAGTCTCTGAGGACCACAGGGTGTGCTACCCCTCAAAAACCTTATTTTAGGCACTGCTATTTAGAATCCTATTAATACACATACACAGTCATAGTGAAATATTAACATTGTGTATGAGGCATATAGTATTTTATAGGTTCAAAATTGCAGATAAAATTGAGTTTGACATTAAACCAGAAATGTGAGGTAATAAATATTGAAGAAACAATATCTTCCTATTTCCATCAATTTTTTGGCATAGAATTTCTATACAGAAAAGTAAGTTTTCCAAGTGAATGACAAGAAAGTATTCAAGATAATTATTTAAATTTATTATTAAATATAGTCCTTTTTATAACATTTTCTTATAGTTAAAATAAGGGTTAAATATATATTCATGTATCCATGGCATTGTGCCCATGCTAATAAAGGTGAACATGCAAAAATAAGAAAGAAATCAAACACTTCAGAAAATACTGCAACTTCATATGATGAAAGGATATCACTGTATCACTGTTTCCCCATATATCATCGACTTGTCGAGTGGGTACCAGTAACATCTCAATACGCCCTGTCACATGCGAGATAGTCCAAGGGAATCATCCTGTTCTAGGAAATAAAGAGCCTCAAATCATTCCATCAGATCATGTGAATGAGGTCTATAATTGTTACTGGTATATCCTCATAAAAGGATATGAAAAGGAGTAAATATAGACTAACAAGAGGATAGAGATGACCACAGGAATTTTAGACGGAACTGAAACAAGCAACATATTTTTCAATACAACAGGTCTGTGCTACATTAATTCCATTACTATTGACAACAATAAGTTTATTTCTATCTTTGGTAGTGTGCTAGGCATTGCGGAAGTGATCAACTCTGAAGGCTTTCAATGCAAATAATGGGGACAGTGTCAGTAATTCCATCAATAAAACAAGATTGCCATCTCAGTGAAAATGCCTTACAGATATGAATGCCATATCACCTAAAATAATTATACTTATCTCTCAGGATTGTAGTTATAGAAAATTCCCATTCCTGAACAGTTCAAGATAGCTTGGGCTTTATCCCATTTGATTAGTGAATCTGCAAAAAATTTAAGCTTGATCTCCAGAGAAACTTACCTCCTTAATTTGCATCCCTTTGCCCACACATTGCTTTTTTACTTTTTGGCCTCTAACAATTTTGTGAGAGACAGCATCACTTCTGGCAAGTTTTCAGGAGCATTTTTCGAGTATTGAACATTTGCTCCATAAAGTGTCATTGTGTGATGTCAGTTCCAGAGATTGACTTGAGAGAATCACATTAAATTGAATGAGCTGATGGATAAGAATCACCAGTGCAGGATTCTGTTTAAAATTCACGCTTTTGTTGGTAGCAAATAGAAAGTTTTATTTGTGGTTTGTTTTTTTTTTTTGCTTTTTTGGGTCACACTAAGCAATGCTCAGGGGTCATTCCTGGCTCTGCACTCAGAAATTACTCCTGGTGGTGTGTGGGGGAACATATGGGATGCCAGGGATTGAGCCCAGGTTGACTATGTGCAAGGCAGTGTGCTATCACTCTGGCCCATGTGGTGTTTTTTTTTTTTTTTAAAAGATAAAGGTAAAAAAGGAAAAAAAAAAAAAATAGGGAAAGTGTTCACTATCATTAACACAGTATATAATAGGCAAAAAATGCTACATTATTTACATTATTTATCCCTCTGTTAGCTGGTAGTTGAAAAATAAAGCCTAGAGAATCTATAATGTACATTTTTTTGCCTTCTGTTCGTGGTTTTATCTTTTCATTTTTTAGGTTTTGTTGATTGTATTATTCTAGAAATTATTCTTCCAAGTTATCTAGTTTGTTGATGGTTTCTTTCAGGAAACTTATTTCTGGGGAATTATTTATAATTCCATTTCTTTCATTTAGAATAATGTTTATTGTATTCTGTCTTTTCTCCTTAGACTAACCTTTCTGGTTTAGGAAGCAGGTCACATGACCTATGAAGCTAAGAAACTTGGCTTGGTCAGCAATCCATTAGGATTTAACCTTAGGGCTAGCAACTACTTTTGTTTTTTGTTTGTTTTTAATTTTTTAACAAAATTGTTTATGATAATTTGTTACAGATATTCAATATTCCAACACCAGTCCCACCACATTGCCCTTCCACCACCATTATTGCCAATTTTCCCAATCACACCTTAAACCTGCACCTCTAGCAGATACTCATTCAATTATTTTACATTGTTGTTATAAATAATTTGATCAAGAAATGTTTCCTTAGAAAGAAAGTTAGTGAAGATTGTCCAATCTCAATATAGAGCCATTGAACCCTTGTATAAGAAACTACTAATATGCTATTACAAAGTAGGCATTGTATATTTATATTTTGTAATTGGTTGCTTTCTAATTTACATGCCATTAAATATGGCATGTTACTCGGTTTATCAGTATTATAGAGTTTGAGATGTCACGGCCATGCGTTCCAGGAATTTCAAAATTTTTAATGGGGTGATAAAGTTGGAGTTAAATTTTTAACTGGGTGGTGACCACTGCTGTGTTGTTTTTAACTGGGTGATTAGTCACTGCTCTGTTGTTTTCTTCAGCCTTATGTTAGGAAAGAAAGTATTATTGAAATACATTCATGATTGGGATACTTATGTATTGTTCTGAATTACTACTGGACATAATTCTCAATCTAAATTACTGCTTTCTTAATGCTTTTAATACGAAGATTTTGGTTGGGCTCTTGCTCTACCTTTTCAGATTCCTGTACCCAGTTTTGTTGTTAAGGACTTGAGCTATTGCTTTACATTTTCTAATTATCACATGGATATAGGAATTAACTTCAGTCAACAGACTACTATTCTGTTACAAACTTCTGAGAGGAAGAAAATGTTTATTTAAGATTAGATCATTGGAGGCAGTGAACTTGAAATATGCTCAATAAAGAACAGAATCTGAAGGCGATAACATGATGACTATTAACTTTTATTTTTAAATTAAAAGTAACTAGGGATCTATAATATGTATAAATAGCGATGTAGAATATCTAACACTTCTAAAATGGGGTATTTCTCATACTAATCTAATTTCTTTCTCAGGACATCAAATGTTTTACAAGCATTTTGTAAGCATTCTGTAATTAATCTTCAGATTACTTGACTTTCCCCAGTAATTCTGATTTATTGGAACCAATACAATGTGTTAATTATATAGGTAAGTGAAATAGAGCTATATACCTAATGATTAAGAATCATTATGGGTTCATTAAGGTGGTTCTTAAAAGACGTGCCCAAGAGACCCAGGACTCTCCCAACTGGCCGAGGTTCTGTTTTGGGTATTAGATTTTGTGGTTGGTGTGAAGGTCATGTGACCTATGCCCTTTCAATGGTGGGTGGTTTCTGGGATCAAAGTAGAGTCTGCTGTGTGTGAGGCATGTGCCTTAATGCCTGTCCTCTCTTTGGCCCTTCTTTATGGGTTCTTCTGCTTCTATCACTTACCAAAATGTGACTCCCTTCAGCAATATCATTACTTTGCTGTGCTTCAATTTTCCTACATGTAAATAGGACTGGAGAACATTTCCCTTCCTGAATATCAAGGTTTTAAACAAAGTAATTCGGGGACTGGAGGCAAGAAGGTGGCCAGGCAGCTGCAAGTGCAGGAGCTGGTGGAGGGACAGCAGCTCTAAGTGGTGCTCCTAACAGCCTGTGGGACCACGAAATGTCTGCATGAGGGAATACGGGTCCTTGTGGATATTCTAGCTCAGAGAGTGCCGTTAAATGGGACCGGCTGGTCGCGGGAGTGCTGAGTGGGATGTGTGAGGATGGTGGTAACACAGCCAACAGCTGGTGGAGCACCCACAGTTCTCAGCACTGTTTGCCAGAGGCAGATTTTTAATTCGTCTGACTAAGGCTCTTCAGGTTCAACTAGTTGCTACTGCAGAGTGCGAATGTCCTGGAGGTCCGGAGGAGGCACTCTGGGTTCCTGCCATGGGGCCCTGGCAATTTTCTGCTTGTGGGTGGCCCCACCACCATTTCCTGCCCAGACCAGCCCACATCACTTGAAGCATACTATGGATAAAAACTCCCTCAGTACCAACTGTCTGGAAACTGTCTGGAAAACGAGGGGGCGGTGTGCCCCCTGGTCAAGTTCTGCTGGACTGATTGCTGCAGTTCACCCAGAGTGCCCAAGCTGCAGAAAGCAGCAGCTTCAGCTCTGGTCTGGGTCTGTACCTAGCCGTGATGACCATCGCGAACTGGAGTCCAGAGTGCCTACGATGACTGTTGCAACTGGAGTCCAGGGTGCATGGCACCGCCAGCAGGTCAACTTGGATCTGCAAGGCAAGGGCATCAGCAGGTGGTGGTACTCTCAGGCTTCCTGATACCCCCAAATTGACACTGTGCCTAACTCCAACAACTCAGGGCCAAGAGTCCTGAGAAATCCAACTGTGAAAGTTAGGTATGTGGGAGCCACGCCACAAACTGCCTCTGGCTTCGCCTCACAAGCTCACTTATTGGCCATGCTTCAGAGGCCCATAAATAAATCTCAAAGGCGATCAGAGCAATTAAATTCAGACCAAGCAAGGCCGTACAGAAGGGATGAATCAGGGAAGCAGGTCACCCAAACAGAACTCCGACAGTTGCTTGCTCCCACAGTTGAAATTGCCACCATGGCCCCCTGGCCAGACTTGGAATGGACCTGACTGAGAATATTAACCTGCTGACAATTTGGGAGCGAGTTTTGTGCCTGAAATCTCCAGACTCTCTGGGAGTTGGATGGGCTACCTCTCCCTGCCTATCTTCTGGAAGTCCAGGAAGTCACATTCACAACCCAAAGCCACTACCCAGTGAAAACCATGTCACTTGTCACTTGTCTTCCCATTGTTCATCGATTTGCTTCGAGCAGGCACTGGTAACATCTCTATTTGTTGGAAATGAGGTCCATTATTGTTACTGTTTTTGGCATATCGAATACACCACAGGTAGCTTGCCAGGCTCTGGTGTGGCTCTGGGTTCATCCTAGGGCCCAGTGGGCCCAGTCTTTTCCTATGTCAGACAATCAACCATCCAGGGCCCATGGGACAGAGCCCTGGGTATAGACAAGCCTGTCTCCTGTCTGCCACATGCTGTTGCAGCTGGGCACCACAGCCACACCTGCAACACCTCAGAGAGGCAGGAGTGCAAACCATAATGCACAAAAAGAGATAAAGCAAGAAAAAGGTGCCTGCCACCAAGGCAGATTTGGGGAGTTGTGTGGGAAGGAAAATGGTGGTGGAACATGTACACTGGTTTAGGGAAGGATGGGTGTTGGAACATTGTATGACTGGCACCCAATCATGAATAGTGTTGTGATGGTATATCTCACTGTGATTCAATAAAAAAGTAAATACAGTAAGTCAAAGATTATTGGGGACCTGGGGATAAATTAGTGCCTCTATATAAATGTATAGATGCCCTTGGGCTACACTAGCACGCTACAGAGACATATGGAGATGTTACTGGTGCCCGCTTAAGCAAATCAGTGAACAACGGGAAGACAAGTGATACAAGTGACAGGTGATATAAATGTATGTGTGTGTGTTTAGATAGATTATGTTTTCTTAGGCTAAACTTTTAAGTCAAATTAAAAATTCTAAAACATTAAAACAATTCATTTTTAATTTTGTTTTTTGGTTTTGGGCCACATCCCATGATGCTCAGGGATTACTCCATGCTCTGTGCTCAGGAATCACTCCTAGAGGGCTTAGGGGACCATAGGGGATGCGGAGTTGAATCAGAGTTGGTTGCAAGGCAGGCACCTTACTTGCTGTACTATGTCTCCAGCTCCTAAAACAATTGCTTTTTCAGTCTAGAAAGTATTGAAACAGTTTTTTTGATTGATGATAAAGAAGATTTGTCTTCTATTTAAGTGTATGGGTAGAAGCAACTATAAAGTTTCCATAGGTAATTTTAATAAACTGGAGATACTGAAATGTTCTGAGAAGTTTAGAGGATATCATTGCTAAGTGAAGTAACCAATAGGAAAAGGATAGTCACTATTTTATCTCTTTCTTAAGTGGAATATTTAGGTTGAAATTCAGGAATAGACCATTCCCAAGAGAAATAAACCTTGAGATAGTGCTAATAGTAAAGTGTAATGAGGCAGAAAAGGTAGGGAGGCCTTGGGATACCATGGAGTGTTACTACACTGGGGATGGGTGATATAGTAACATTACATATATAGAAATTAACACAGGCACAGCTGTAAGCCACGTTACATGAAGATGAGAGAGAGACAAAGAGATAAAAGGAAGGAAAGAAGACAAAAAGATTGAAGGAAAGATTGAGGAAGGGAGGAAGAAAGGACGAAGATTAAGGCTCATACTTTTAAAATTATGTTAAATTCTTTGAATTTAAAAATTAAAAAAATAATGTTATTAAGATTAAATTTTAAATTGTGTCATTCAATTTCTTTTTGTCATTCAGCTTAAAAGATCTGGTTTCTTGGTACTGGAGAGATAACTAAAGGGGGCTGGAGGACATGCTTTTATTGTCAGCATGCGGAGTCAGGGGTTTTGTAACCTAGGACCATATGGTGCTCTGAGCCAGGAAAGCCCTTGAGCTGAGTATGGTTCACAGTTCTGATTTCTTAACAGGAATTATATAACAGACTTTTAATGCTACCTCTTTAATCATTTTTAAAAATTGCTTTATAGGTGGTTACTAGTGACACCTTTTTTGTGATATACAATAAAATATGGGGTTGGCAAAAATAAATTGGCACTTCTACTCATTTATTTGATTTTGAGTCTGTGTGTTTGTTTTTGCTGTATATTCAGACTGTTTTTTTATCATCTGGATAACAGAATGTTTTCATAGTATACTTGTCAGACAAAACCATCAACTCTAGTCCATGTAATCTGACTCTGGACATAGGTGATCCCAGTTTTGTTTTTTAGTTATGTCACTCAAAATCCATTGTAGTTTTGAGATTTTGTCTTTGCTTGCTGCTTTGATAAACAGAATTATTTATCTTGCTTGCTTTTGGCATACAATTTGAGATCTCTATTAAGATTTTCATAGCTGTATATCAGAAATGTCTATGATAATTATAGACATCCTACCATGATACAACTGTAGATTATACCAATACTGCAATGGAAAATGACCACTAAAAAGTGACCTGAAGTGACTTCAGGAATAACATTTTACTGGACTGTGGATGGCTCGCAAGAAGGCAGCCAGTGATTTTAAAGGTCAGTCCTGCAAAGCTACTTATATTAGGAATCAGCTTTCTCTAGCAGATTATTTTCATAAAGCTGAAAGCTTATTTTACTGTACCCAATAATCCCAGGCAATGACCACACTGTGCTAAAGGAAATTATGGCAACAAGAGACATTATGGAGTCTTAAAAATGGCGTTGAAAAGAAGGTTGAAACGACATTTCCAATTTTTAAATTCTATTTATAGTTACTGGAGCTGTCCATGATTATTTCTCATTGGACTTACATGTTTTGTTCATATTACCAACTTTAAAACTAATTATATATGAGAGATCATTAGGCAATTATATTTATATTTATTCATTTGTGCTTATATAGTAAGGATAACAAGCTGACTTTTGGGGAAATATGTATTTCGCTTGTATTAAGAAATAGCTGAATGTTTTAATGTACACATATGACTTTACTGTAAACACAAACAAGAATTTAATGAAGTAACTACAATTATGTGACTATTGAAAATTGACATTTGAATATATTTCACTGTACTAATTTCTGCAATATAAATCCCGATTTATGCTGTTGGTATAAAACAGAAGCACCCTTGCCTTTGGAAAGATTCTTACAGAAATGGCATCATATGATTAAAGACTTGCTTTCTAATATACCATTGTGCCTAGTAAATCCTGCAATCAGTCAGTGAAATATACTGGGACCCTTAATCTATTAAGGGAATAGGGGACCAGCTGCATATCCCTAGATTGCCTCATAAATATTTAATAACACATTATATCATCTGGCTATTTGGTTTACAACTAGTTGGTCTGAATGTGATTTGCAGTTGTGCCAGAATTTTTTAAATCACCTCTGTCAGACCGAATGCCTTTGTTTTGTTACAATGTGTAGAGAAAGCAAGTAGCCACCCCAGAAATGGATAGTTTTACCATTTTGCATATAGGAGGCAAGGTTACAGGGAATTCTTGTAGACTTTCTCTAGGAAGAATCAAAGTAAGACAAAGAATAATTCTTATAAATTATTATGTGACATTCTGGAAGCTCTATACCAAATTATTAATGAGGGCAACTATTTTTTATGTTACCATTTTTATTTGTCTAATATTATTGTACTCCAGTATTCTTTTCAGGATAGAAATGGCACAGAGATGTAAAGATTTATAGGTTTTACCCATTCTATGCATGAGAGAGATGTGGATTTTTGTGCTATTATTAATACTTGATCACTGTCAACTCTGGAAATATGGGACCACTGACAGAAAAAACCAGACATCTCTTAATTTGTCTTAGAAGGCTTTTATTTGATGAATTAAAAGACCAAATGGAACCAAAAAATTTCAGAATCTTTCATACTTTCTGGGATCCAAATCATTTACCAATCTAAAATTAAAATTTTTGGAAATATTAATGTAGGCAAGTTTCCCAGAATAAAGATGGCATCTTGTGCACTATTTGAGTTTATGCCATCTAGTTCAACTGTGACCAATCAGAGAAACCTTAACTCCAACGATTATATGGAAATTCTGTGAAGAGAGCCAGCTAGATTTGAGAGGCACATCATAAAAACTTGTTTTGGGGTTGGAGTAATGGTATAGTGGATGGGGCACTTACCTTTTACAAGGGATGACCTGGGTTTAATTCCTGGCACTTATGGTCCCTAAGAAGGCCCCACCAAGAGGGTGGTCCCTAAGCTTTACAGAGCCAGAAGTTAGCTCCAAGCACTGCTGGATGCTGGCACTTCAGTGATCACTTAGACTTGAATCTGTAGTAATTGATTTGCTCGAGCGGACGCCAGTAACATTTCCACTGGACCCTATCACGTGCCAATGTAGCCCAATGGCATCTGGTTGATTCAGGAATATGAAGAGCCTCAAACAGTTCCTTCAGGGTCTTGACAAGGAAGTCTGACCATCCTTGTAGGTGGGCGGCCATGTGATCTTTTGACATCCCGTGGGATCCAGTCAGTAATAGCTCTAGTCCAGCGGTCATCTCCAAATGCATTACATGTCCAGCCCATCTGATTTTGGTGCCTTGGCAAACGAGACAGTGTCCCTGACTCTGGAATAGCGACGGAGGTCAGAACTCAGATTCCTTCTCTCACTTGAGTGAGGCGTGATATTCCAAGCATAGCTCTTTCGATTCCTCTCTGGGAGACCCGAATAGCATTCTCATCCTGCTGTCAGGGCCCAGGTCTCTGGGGCGTATGTTAATGCAGGGAGAATGGTGGAGTCCAAGAGATGTGCCTGGAGCCGGAGGTTCTTTGTCCTTTAGCTATTTCTTGATGCCTTTGAAGGCATTCCATGCCCTTTCTCTTCCTCCTGCGCAGCTCAGGTTTTAGGTCGTTCATCATGTTGACTTCTCGACCTAGGTACACATAACTGCTGCATTCAAGAGATATTTGTTCCATTGAGAGTGAATGGGGCCTCTGGAACTAGTTCATTTTTCATAAACATAGTTTTTCTTCAGATTCAGCTGTAGACCTATCTTTCCACATTCTCGGTCGAAGTCAGCCAGCATTTTGCTGCTTAGCTAGTGTTTGGTGTTATTAGAACGATGTCATCAGCAAGCGGAGGTGGTGTAGTTGCCGACCATCTATCTTCTCTCCATTCCTTCCCATTCTAATTGTCATGATGTTCTCGAGGGTGGCGCCGAAGAGTTTTGGTGAAATGGTATCACCCTGTCGAACCCCTCTTTTGACATCAATGATCACTTCTTTGTAGAATGGTGAGATCTCGATGGTGAGTCCGTAATACAGCTCACGAAGGATCCTGATGTATTGGGTTTTGAACACCCTGTTTGGCTAGAGGCTTCGATGACTGCTTCTGTCTCCACAGAACCAAAGGCTTTCTTTAAATCAATGAGCGTGAGACAGAGTGGCATCTTGTACTCCCTACAAACCTCAATGAAGCTTGGTTACCGTGTGGATATGGTCGAGTGTGCTGAATCCTTTCCGGGAAGCCAGCTTGCTGCATGGTTGTCCTTCATCTAGTGTTTCTGCCAATCCTGTTCAGGATGCCTCGTTTAAGCAACTTGTAGATGATGGACAACAGGCGGCTAAGGCGATAGTTAGCCGATGTCGTGAATGTCTCCCTTCTTGAACAGTAGAACTGTCCTGCTGGTTTTCCATTCGGAGGGCACCTTGCATTCGGACAGGTAGCGTGTGAAGAGCCGAGCTAGTGTATTGATGAGTACCAATAGCAGATTCTTCAGAGTGTTCGGGTCTGACTTTGTCTGGGCTGGTGCTGTTCCCTTCTTTACCAGCGAAATGGCATGTCTTCTGAAATCAGTTTCAGAAGGGAGAAAGTTAAGAATGACATATCCATCCTGTGGAATTTGGTACGTGGGCTGTAGATGTGATGGCTATCAAAGAGATCTGAGTGAAGTCATGGATAATCTTCTATATTGCCTTTCTGGAAGTTGGGATAGATCCATCAGGGCATCGGAGGGCAGTCATCTTGGTCTTATAGTTGGCGAAGGACAGGCAGGTTGTGCAATGTAGTTTCCTGACTTCTGCTGCATCTTCTAGTATTTTTGGAATACTTCAGTATTTGTTGGCACCTCACCCTCCCCAAAATAATTTTCTTCAGATATTTTCTTGTGTGGGTCTTACATGCGCTCCAACCATTCTATATGCCCTGGGGGCCGGGCCTTCAGTCTCATCATGTTCTTGAAAAATGGAGTGGAGATTTGTTCATTGAGGTACCTAAAGGAACATTTTTTCAAGAGTACAAAGCGCGTATGAGCAAGTGGTCATGGTGGGTAATTGCCCCCTTCTAGACAGTAGGCTACCAAATGGAATGATGTTCATTTTTTGGAAATAAATTGTTAGAGGCTGGGAGGAAAATATGTGAG
>JAJIBD010034947.1:0-12774 GCA_021461705.1 Cryptotis parvus
TTTATCTGAAACATACTAATTCGATATTTACCTAACAGTATACATTGCTCACTGTTTTTAGCAGTTTTGGTGTTTCAACTCTGTATAGTTAATGCACAGACTATTTTTAGGGAGGTATAGGTTTACTGAGTGCTTCAAATTTACCTGTCAAGATACTTTACTTGGAACCTATATTGACTTGACAGTCTATAACACAAGTCTTACTATTTGTGAAATGATTTCAAGGTTGAGCCTCATGGTGTGCTGAAAATAGCTATAATTTAGCAATTCTGGCATTTGTCTCTGTGGAAGCGGTTGAAAATAAAACCGCTGGCTCCATTGACACACACAGGACCTGTGTTTCAACTTCCAGAAGACCCTTTTAAACCTGGCTATTAATTTTCACACATTATACTTCTAGTTTTCTGTATCTCTAGTTTAGATTCTGTCTATAAGCTTACAACCAGGCAAGGCCACTAAATGGGAAATATCTCCCCTACCTGAAATGTAATTTATAAAAGTTTTGCTGATGTGTGGATTATTAATAATGTAACAGTAGAAACAGAAGAAGCAGTAACAACATCCTCCCCTCCCATCAGTGGGGGAAAACAAGATGAATGTCACAGACAGCCAAAGAATGTTGGTGGTCTCCTCCTTCAAGCTCTAAGGGAGATGCCTTTGGTATAATAACACAGATGTTTTCTGCAATGGTCACCCAATCTTAAAGAAAAATATGGTTTTATGTTTATAGTTTATATTTATGGTTTAACCCTAAACCATAAATATCAAAACGTTATTGCAGCAACTGGAGCTCTCTGTCCACAAGAAAATCAAGACGTTATAGAAGGCAGTGGAGTTATTACAAATTTCTTTCATATTCCTTTTTTGCACATTTCAGACTATGTCAATTAAATTAATATACTTATACAGAAAAAAATTTTAGGGATGCAAATTGATGTAATTGTTATAATGGTCATCTCAGGATGCTGTGTATTGTATCCCAGAGGCCTAGATTAGATGAAAATGAGGAAGAAACTTATTTATTATTTTTATTAAATATCAGTTTCCTGCCCCTCAAGATGTTGCAGGTGTGGCTGTGGTGCCGGCTGTGTCAGCAGGTGGCAGACAGGAGACAGGCTGTGTACACAGGGCTCTGACCAGTAGGCCCTGGATGGTTGATGGTCTGACACTAGAAAGGACTAGGCCCCTGGGATAGACCAAGAGAATTAGCAGTGCACAGCAAGCTACCTATGGTGTATTCAATATGCCAAAAGCAGTAAAAAATAATGGACCTCATTCCCAGCAAGATGGAGACATTACTGGCGCCTGCTCGAACAAATCAATGAACAATGGGAAGACAGAGTGACAAATGTGACAATTTCGATTTACTGTTATATAATTATAGGGGTACAATTACCGCAGTCTGCAAAAGTACTTTATCATTCCTTAGCAAAATCCTTTGGGCCATTTTTTAACCAAATATTTTGTGGGGCCTGAGAGATGTATAGCAGGTATAGTTCTTTTGCCTTGATGGAAGTAACATAGGATTCAATACCTGAACACCACAATGGTGATCACTGATGATATAGATTTAGAAGTAGTCTCTGAGGACCACAGGGTGTGCTACCCTCAAAAAACCCATTTTAGGCACTGCTATTAGATACTATTAATACACATTACACAGTCATGGTAAAATAATAACAGTGTATAGAGGCATATAGTATTTTATAGGTTCCAAGGTGCAGATAAAGTGAGTTTGACATTAAACCAGAAATGATAATTAATAAATATTGAAGAAACAATCCTATTTCCATCAATTTTTTGGCATAGAATTTCTATATATATACAGAAAGTAGAAGTTTTCCAAGTGAATGACAAGAAAGTATTCCAAGATAATTATTTAAATTTATTATTAAATATAGTCCTTTTTATAACATTTTCTTATAGTTAAAATAAGGGTTAAATATATATTCATGTATCCATGGTGGCCTTATACTGATAAAATTAGGCCAGTATGCAAAAATGAAAAATCAGTACTTCAGAAAATACTGCAACTTCTACATATGATGAAAGGATATCACTGTATCACTGTCTCCCCATATATATACGACTTGTCGGTGGGTACCAGTAACATCTCAATACGTCCTGTCACATGCGAGATAGTCCAAGAATCATCCTGTTCTAGGAAATAAAGAGGCCTCAAATCATTCCATTAGATCATGTGAATGAAGTTCTATAACTAATTATATCCTCATGAAAGGATCCTGGAAAGGAGTAAATATAGACTAACAAGAGGATAGAGATGACCACAGGAATTTTTAGGCCACAGACTGAGCAAACCTTTATAAACACTATTTTAAACAGGTCTGTGCTACATTGAATTTCCATTACTATTGACAACAATAAGTTTATTTCTATCTTTGGTAGTGTGTGCTAGGCATTACGGAGTGATCAACTCTGAAAGGCTTTCAGTAATAACAATGGGGACAGTGTCAGTAATTCCATCAATAAAACAAAGATTGCCATCTCCCAGTGAAAATGCCTTACAGATATGAATGCCATATCACCTAAAAAATTATACTTATCTCAGGATTGTAGTTATAGAAAATTCCCATTCCTGAACAGTTCAAGATAGGCTTGGGCTTATCCCATTTAGTTAGTGAATCAAAAATGTGAGACTTGATCTCCAGAGAAACTTACCTCCTTAATATACATCCCTTTGCCCACACATTTGCTTCACTTTTGGCCTCTGGCGAGGCTTGGCGCCCGCATCCCTACCAGCAAGTTCAGGAGCATTTTTCTAGTATTGAACATTTGCTCCATAAAGTGTCATTGTGTGATGTCAGTTCCAGAGTTGACTTGAGAGAATCACATTAAATTGAATGAGCTGATGGATAAGAATCTCAGTTTGGATTTTTGTTTAGAATTCACGCTTTTGTTGGTAGCAACTAAAAGTTTTAATTGTGAATTGTTTTTTTTTGTTTTTTTTGCTATTTTGGGTCCACACTAAGCTATGCTAGGGTCATTCCTGGCTCTGCACTCAGAAATTACTCTGTAGTGTGTGGGGGGAACATATGGGCCGCCAAGGATTGGCCCGTTGACTATGTGCAAGGCAGTGTGCTATCACTCTTCCCTTGGTTTTTTAAAAAGATTAAGCAAAAGGAAAAAGAAAAAAATATGGAAAGTGTTCACTATCATTAACTTAGTGTATAATGGCAAAAATACGACATTATTTACTTATTTATCCCTCTGTTAGCTAGTAGTTGAAAAATAAAGCCTTCAGAATTAATGTACATTTTTTTTGCCTTCTGTTCGTAGTTTATCTTTTCATTTTTAGTGTTGTTGATTGTGTTATTCGAAATTATTCAAGTTATCTAGTTTGTTGATGGTTTCTTTCAGGAAGCTTATTTCTGGAATTATTTACAATTCCATTTTCATTTAGAATAATGTTTGTGTATTCTAGTCTTTTCCTCGACTAACCTTTCTGGTTTGACTTGGGTCACATGACCTATGAAGCTAAGAAACTTGGCTTTCAGCAATCCTTAGATTTAACCTTAGAGTACCTACTTCTTTTTTTTTTTGTTTGTTTTTTAATTTTTTTATCAAAATTGGTTATGATAATTTGTTACGGATTTCAGCTTCAACACCAGTCCCACCACATTTGCCCCTACCACCATTGGCCAATTTTTCCCAATCACTTGGGACCTGCACCTCTAGCAGACACTCATTCAAATATTTCACATTATTGTTTATAAATAATTTGATCAGATGTTGCCTAAAAAGAAAGTTAGTGAAAATTGTCCAATCTCAATATAGAGCCATTGAACCCCTTGTAAAAACTACTAATATGCTATTACAAAGTAGGCATTGTAGATTTATATTTTTGTTATTCGGTTTAGCTTTCTGTTTATTCTATTCAATCTGGCATGTTACTCTGTTTATCCGTGTTATAGGTTTGAGATGTCCAAGCCATGCGTTCCAGGAATTTCGTAATTTTTAATGGGGTGATAAAGTTGGAGTTAAATTTTTAACTGGTGGTGACCACTGCTGTGTTGTTTTTTAACTGGGTGATTAGTCACTGCTCTGTTGTTTTCAGCCTTATGTTAGAAAGAAAGTATTATTGGAAATACATTCATGATTGGGATACTTATGTATTGTTCTGAATTACTACTGGACATAATTCTCAATCTAAATTACTGCTTTCTTAATGCTTTTAATACGAAGATTTTGGTTGGGCTCTTGCTCTACCCTTTCAGATTCCTGTACCCAGTTTTGTTGTTAGGACTTGAGCTATTGCTTTACATTTTCTAATTATCACATGGATATAGGAATTAACTTCAGTCAACAGACTACTATTCTGTTACAAACTTCTGAGAGGAAGAAAAATGTTTATTTAAGATTAGATCATTGGAGGCAGTGAACTTGAAATATGCTCAATAAAGAACAGAATCTGAAGGCGATAACATGATGACTATAACTTTTATTTTTAAATTAAAAGCAACTAGGGATCTATAATATGTATAAATAGCGATGTAGAATATCCAACACTTCCAAAAATGGGGTATTTTCTCATACTAATCTAATTTCTGTCTCAGGACATCAAATGTTTTACAAGCATTTTGTAAGCATTCTGTAATTAATCTTCAGATTACTTGACTTTCCCCAGTAATTCTGATTTATGGAACCAATACAATGTGTTAATTATATAGGTAAGTGAAATAGAGCTATATACCTAGTGATTAAGAATCATTATGGGTTCGTTAAGGTGGTTCTTCAAAGACGTGCCCAAGAGACCCAGGACTCTCCCAACTGGCCGAGGTTCTGTTTTGGGTATTAGATTTTGTGGTTGGTGTGAAGGTCCCATGTGACCTATGCCCTTTCAATGGTGGGTGGTTTCTGGGATCAAAGTAGAGTCTGCTGTGTGTGAGGCATGTGCCTTAATGCCTGTCCTCTCTTTGGCCCTTCTTTATGGGTTCTTCTTCTGCTTCTATCACTTACCAAAGTGTGACTCCCTTCAGCAATATCATTACTTTGCTTTGCTTCAATTTTCCTACATGTAAATAGGACTGGAGAACATTTCCTTCCTGAATATTAAGGTTTTAAACAAAGTAATTGGGGACTGAGGCAAGAAGGTGGCCAGGCAGCTGCAAGTGCAGGAGCTGGTGGAGGGACAGCAGCTCTAAGTGGTGCTCCTAACAGCCTGTGGGACCACGAAATGTCTGCATGAGGGAATACGGGTCCTTGTGGATATTCTAGCTCAGAGAGTGCCGTTAAATGGGACCGGCTGGTCGCGGAGTGCTGAGTGGGATGTGTGAGGATGGGTGGTAACACAGCCAACAGCTGGTGGAGCGCCCACAGTTCTCAGCACTGTTTGCCAGAGGCAGATTTTTAACTTGTCTGACTAAGGCTCTTCAGGTTCAACTAGTTGCTACTGCAGAGTGCGAATGTCCTGGAGGTCCGAGGAGGCACTCTGGGTTCCTGCCATGGGGCCCTGACAATTTTCTGCTTGTGGGTGGCCCCACCACCATTTCCTGCCCAGACGAGCCCACATCACTTGAAGCATACTATGGATAAAAACTCCTCAGTACCAACTGTCTGGAAACCGTCTGGAAAACGAGGGGCGGTGTGCCCCTGGTCAAGTTCTGCTGGACTAATTGCTGCAGTTCACCCAGAGTGCCCAAGCTGCAGAAAGCAGCAGCTTCAGCTCTGGTCTGGGTCTGTACCCAGCCGTGATGGCCATCGCAACTGAAGTCCAGAGTGCCTACGATGACTGTTGCAACTGGAGTCCAGGGGTGCATGGCACCGCCAGCAGGTCAACTTGGATCTGCAGGGCAAGGGCATCAGCAGGTGGTGGTACTCTCAGGCTTCCTGATACCCCAAATTGACACTGTGCCTAACTCCCAACAACTCAGGGCCAAGAGTCCTGAGAAATCCAACTGTGAAAGTTAGGTATGTGGGAGCCACGCCTACAAACTGCCTCTGGCTTCGCCTCCCACAAGCTCACTTATTGGCCATGCTTCAGAGGCCCATAAATAAATCTCAAAGGCGATCAGAACCGCCAATTAAATTCAGACCAAGCAAGGCTGTACAGAAGGGATGAATCAGGGAAGCAGGTCACCCAAACAGAACTCCGACAGTTGCTTGCTCCCACAGTTGAAAATTGCCACCATGGCCCCCTGGCCAGACTTGGAATGGACCTGACTGAGAATATTAACCTGCTGACAATTTGGGAGCGAGTTTTTGTGCCTGAAATCTCCAGACTCTCTGGGAGTTGGATGGGCTACCTCTCCCCTGCCTATCTTCTGGAAGTCCAGGGAAGTCACATTCACAACCCAAAGCCACTACCCAGTGAAAAAACCATGTCACTTGTCACTTGTCTTCCCATTGTTCATCGATTTGCTCGAGCAGGCGCTGGTAACATCTCCATTTGTTGGGAATGAGGTCCATTATTGTTACTGTTTTTGGCATATCGAATACACCACAGGTAGCTTGCCAGGCTCTGATGTGGCTCTGGTTCATCCTAGGGGCCCAGTGGGCCCAGTCTTTTCCTATGTCAGACCATCAACCATCCAGGGCCCATGGGGCAGAGCCCTGGGTGTAGACAAGCCTGTCTCCTGTCTCTGCCACATGCTGTTGCAGCTGGGCACCACAGCCATACCTGCAACACCTCGAGAGGCAGGAGTGCAAACCATAATGCACAAAAAGAGATAAAGCAAGAAAAAAAGGTGCCTGCCACCAAGGCAGATTTGGGGGAGTTGTGTGGGAGGGAAAATGGTGGTGGAACATGTACACTGGTTTAGGGAAGGATGGGTGTTGGAACATTGTATGACTGGCGCCCAATCATGAATAGTGTTGTGATGGTATATCTCACTGTGATTCAATAAAAAAGTAAATACAGTAAGTCAAAGATTATTGGGGACCTGAGGATAAATTAGTGCTCTCTATATAAATGTATAGATGCCCTTGGGCTGCACTTAGCACGCTACAGAGACATATGGAGATGTTACTGGTCCCCACTCAAGCAAATCAGTGAACAACGGGAAGACAAGTGATACAAGTGACAGGTGATATAAATGTATGTGTGTGTTTAGATAGATTATGTTTTCTAAGGCTAAACTTTTTAAGTCAAATTAAAGATTCTAAAACATTAAAACAATTCATTTTTAATTTTGTTTTTTGGTTTTGGGCCACATCCCATGATGCTCAGGGATTACTCCATGCTCTGTGCTCAGGAATCACTCCTAGAGGGCTTAAGGGACCATAGGGGATGCGGAATTGAATCAGAGTTGGTTGCAAGGCAGGCACCTTACTTGCTGTACTATGTCTCCAGCTCTTAAAACAATTGCTTTTCAGTCTAGAAAGTATTGAAACAGTTTTTTTTTGATTGATGATAAAGAAGATTTGTCTTCTATTTAAGTGTATGGGTGGAAGCAACTATAAAGTTTGCATAGGTAATTAAACTGGAGATACTGAAATGTTCTTGAGAAGTTTAGAGGATATCATTGCTAAGTGAAGTAACCAATAGGAAAAGGATAGTCACTATTTTATCTCTTTCTTAAATGGAATATTTAGGTTGTAATTCAGGAATAGACCATTCCCAAGAGAAATAAACTTGAGATAGTGCTAATAGTAAAGTATAATGAGGCAGAAAAGGTAGGGGAGGCCTTGGGATACCATGGAGTGTTACTACACTGGGGTGGGTGGTATAGTAACATTACATATATAGAAATTAACACAAGGCACAGCTGTAAGCCACGTTACATGAAGAGAGAGAGAGACAAAGAGATAAAAGGAAGGAAAGAAGACAAAAAAGATTGAAGGAAAGATTGAGAAGGGAGGAAGAAAGGACGAAGATTAAGGCTCATACTTTTAAAATTATGTTAAATTTTTTGAATTTAAAAATTAAAAATTATGTTATTAAGATTGAATTTTAAATTATGTCATTCAATTTCTTTTGTCATTCAGCTTAAAAGATCTGGTTTCTTGGTACTGGAGAGATAACTAAAGGGGCTGGAGGACATGCTTTTATTGTCAGCATGCGGAGTCAGGGTTTTGTAACCTAGGACCATATGGTGCTCCTGAGCCAGGGAAAGCCCTTGAGCTGAGCATGGTTCACAGTTCTGATTTCTTAACAGAATTATATAATAACAGACTTTTAATGCTACCTCTTTTAATCATTTTTAAAATTGCTTTATAGGTGTTACTAGTGACACCTTTTTGTGATATACAATAAAATATGGGTTGGCAAAAATAAATTGGCACTTCTACTCATTTATTTGATTTTGAAGTCTTATGTGTTTGTTTTTGCTTGTATATTCAGACTGTTTTTTTCATCTGGATAACAGAATGTTTTCATAGTATACTTGTCAGACAAAACCATCAACTCTAGTCCATGTAATACTGACTCTGGACATAGGTGATCCCAGTTTTGTTTTTAGTTATGTCACTCAAAATCCATTGTAGTTTTGAGATTTGTCTTTGCTTGCTGCTTTGATAAACAGAATTATTTATCTTGCTTGCTTTTGACATACAATTTGAGATCTCTATTAAGATTTTCATAGCTGTATATCAGAAATATTTATAATGATAATTATAGACATCCTACCATGATACAACTGTAGCTTATACCAATACTGCAATGGAAAAATGACCACTAAAGTGACCCTGAAGTGACTTCAGGAATAACATTTTACTGGACTGTGGATGGCCCATGAGCAGCCAGTGATTTTAAAGGTCAGTCCTGCAAAGCTACTTATATTAGGAATCAGCTTTCTCTAGCAGATTATTCTCATAAAGCTGAAAACGATCTTACTGTACCCAATAATCCCAGGCAATGACCACACTGTGCTAAAGGAAATTATGGCAACAAGAGACATTATTGGAGTCTTAAAATGGCGTTGAAAAGAAGGTTGAAACGACATTTCCAATTTAGAAATTCTATTTATAGTTACTGGAGCTGTCCATGATTATTTCTCATTGGACTTACATGTTTTGTTCATATTACCAACTTTAAAACTAATTCAATGAGGATCATTAGGCAATTATATTTATATTTATTCATTTGTGCTTATATAGTAAGGATAACAAGCTGACTTTTGGGGAAATATGTATTTCGCTTGTATTAAGAAATAGCTGAATATTTAATGTACACATATGACTTACTGTAAACACAAACAAGAATCTAATGAAGTAACTACAATTATGTGACTATTGAAAAATTGACATTTGAATATATTTCACTGTACAATTTCTGCAATATAAATGCTATTTATGCTGTTAGTATTAAAACAGAAGCATCCTTTATGCCGGGAAGATATTCTTACAGACCAATGGCATCATATGATTAAAGACTTGCTTTCTAATATACCATTGTAATAAGTAAATCCTGCAATCAGTCAGTGAAATATACTGGGACCCTTAATCTATTAAGGAATAGGGGACCAGCTGCATATTATCCCAGATTGCCTCATAAATATTTAATAACACATTATATCATCTGGCTATTTGGTTTACAACTAGTTGGTCTGAATGTGATTTGCAGTTGTGCCAGAATTTTTTAAATCACATCTGTCAGACCGAATGCCTTTGTTTTGTACAATGTAAAAAGAAAGCAAGTAGCCACCAGAAATGGATGTTTTACCATTTTGCAGTTATAGGAGGCAAGGTTACAGGGAATTCTGTAGAATTTCTCTAGGAAAAATCAAAAAGTAAGACAAAGAATAATTCACTTATAAATTATTATGTGACATTCTGGAAGCTCTATACCAAATTATTAATGAGGGCAACTATTTTTTATGTTACCATTTTATTTGCTCTAATATTATTGTACTCCAGTCTTCTTTTCAGGATAGAAATGGCACAGAGATGTAAAGATTTATAGGTTTTACCCATTCTATGCATGAGAGAGATGTGGATTTTTGTGCTATTATTAATACTTGATCACTGTCAACTTTGGAAATATGGGACCACTGACAGAAAAAAACCAGAGCATCTCTTAATTTGTCTTAGAAGGCTTTTATTTGATGAATTTAAAAGACCAAATGGAACCAAAAATTTCAGAATCTTTCATACTTTCTGGGATCCAAATCATTTAGCAATCTACAAATTAAATTTTGAAATATTAATATGGGCAAGTTTCCCCAGAATAAAGATGGCATCTTGTCACTCATTTGAGTTTATGCCATCTAGTTCAACTCTGACCAATCAGAAAACCTTAACTCAAACGATTATAGGAAATTGCTGAAGAGAGCCAACTAGATTTGAGAGGCACATCATAAAAACTTGTTTTGGGGTTGGAGTAATGGTATAGTGGATAGGGCACTTACCTTTTACAAGGATGACCTGGGTTTAATTCCTGGCACCCTATATGGTCCCCAAGCCCCACCAGGGTGGTCCCTAAGCACAGAACCAGAAGTTAGTTCCAAGCACTGCTGGATGTGGCACCTCTTGATCACTTGAACTTGAATCCTACTATTAATCGATTTGCTCGAGCGGACGCCAGTAACATTTCCACTGGACCCTATCACTTGCCAATGTACCCCAATGGCATCTGGTTGATTCAGGAATATGAAGAGCTTCAAACAGTTCCTTCAGGGTCTTTACAAGGAAGTCTGACCATCTTGTAGGTGGGCGGCCATGTGATCTTTTGACATCCCATGGGATCCAGTCGGTAATAGCTCTAGTCCAGCGGTCATCTCCAAATCGCATTACATGTCCAGCCCATCTGATTTTCTATGCCTTGGCAAACGAGACAGCGTCCCTGATTCTGGAATAGCTGACGGAGGTCAGAACTCCGGATTCCTTCTCTCACTTGAGTGAGGCATGATATTCCAAGCATAGCTCTTTCTATTCCTCTCTGGGAGACCCGAATAGCATTCTCATCCTGCTGTCATAGGCCCAGGTCTCTGAGGCGTATGTTAATGCAGGGAGAATGGTGGAGTCTAAGAGATGCACCTGGAGCCAGAGGTTCTTTGTCCTTTTTTAGCTATTTCTTCGATGCCTTTGAAGGCATTCCATGCCGCTCTCTTCCTCCTGTGCAGCTCAGGTTTTAGGTCGTTCATCATGTTGACTTCTCAACCTAGGTACACATAACTGCTGCATTCAGAAATGTTTGTTCCACTGAGAGTGAATGGGGCCTCTGGAACTAGTTCATTTTTCATAAACATAGTTTTCTTTAGATTCAGCTGTAGACCTATCTTTCCACATTCTCGGTCGAAGTCAGCCAGCATTTGTGCTGCTTGGCTAATGTTTGATGTTATTAGAACAATGTCATCAGCAAAGCAGAGGTGGTGTAGTTGCCGACCATCTATCTTCACTCCAATTCCTTCCCATTCTAATTGTCGCATGATGTTCTTGAGGGTGGCGCTGAAGAGTTTTGGTGAAATGGTATCAGCCTGTCGAACCCCTCTTTTGACATCAATGATCACTTCTTTGTAGAATGGTGAGATCCTGGTGGTGAATCCATAAAACAGCTCACGAAGGATCTTGATGTATTGGGTTTGAACATCCTGTTTGGCTAGGGCTTCGATGACTGCTTCTGTCTCGACAGAATCAAAGGCTTTCTTTAAATCAATGAACGTGAGACAGAGTGGCATCTTGTACTCCCTACAAACCTCAATGAGCTTGGTTACCGTGTGGATATGGTCTATTGTGCTGAATCCTTTCGGAAGCCAGCTTGCTCGCATGGTTGTCCTTCATCTAGTGTTCTTCCAATCCTGTTCATGATGACTCGTGTAAACAGCTTGTAGATGATGGACAACAGGCAGATGGGGTGATAGTTGTCGATGTCGTGAATGTCTCCCCTTCTTGAACAGTAGAACTGTCCTGCTGGTTTTCCATTGGGAGGGCACCTTGCATTCGGACAGGTAGCGTGTGAAGAGACAAGCTAGTGTATTGATGAGTACCAATGGTAGATTCTTCAGGGTTGGGTCTGACTTTTGTCTGGGCCTGGTGCTGTTCCCTTCTTTACCAATGAAATGGCATGCTCTGATTTCAGAAGGGAGAAAGTTGGGAATGACATATCCATCCTGTGGAATTTGATATGTGGGCTGGTGGATGTGGCTATCAAAGAGATCTGAGTAGAAGTCATGGATAATCTTCTATATTTCCTTTCTGGAAGATGTGATAGATCCATCAGGGCATCGGAGGGCAGTCATCTTGGTCTTATAGTTGGTGAAGGATAGGCAGGTGGTGCAAATGCTTTTCCTGGCTTCTGCTGCATCTTCCAGTATTTCTGGAATACTTCCAGTATTTGTGGCACCTCACCTCCCCAAAATAATTTTCTTCAGATATTTTCTTGTGTGGGTCTTACATGCACTTAACCATTCTATATGCCCTGAGACCGGGCCTTCAGTCTCATCATGTTCTTGAAAAAATAGATGGAAATTTGTTCATTGAGGTACCTAAAGGAACATTTTTCTTCAAGATTAGAAAAAGTGGAGCAAGTGGTCATGGTGGAGTAATTACTTGCTAGACAGTGGGCTACCAAATGGAATGATGTTCATTTTTTTAAAATAAATTGTTAGAGGCTGGGAGGAAAATATGTGAGGGCACGCAGTGGAAACAGTACAAACAGTGGAAAGGGGGTAATTGTATCTTGAGTGCTATTAGAATTTTCACTTACGTACTTATTAGTTTTTCTCCCCAGTGACCCTAGATGAAATTAAATCCATATCTAAAATGTTTACTGACTGTGTACTATACAAAGAGCATTCATGGTGGACACAGAAAGAAGAAAATTGTCTGACTAAAAATATTCAGTCAAATAAAATGCTTATTGAATTGAGTCAAAAGGAC
>JAJIBD010034948.1:0-23099 GCA_021461705.1 Cryptotis parvus
AAATAGGCTTTCTCAAGAAAAATTAATACCATAGATGTGATACATATTTACCTTTACATCTCTGGGATTAATGACAATATTAAAGAGTATATAACTACTACCATACTGATACATGCTCCTGATTAAATGAAATAATAAGATTATTCACCAGAAACCATCTCGAAGTGCATTTCAGAGTCCTGTGAATCTCTGTCATGGCAGTTTAGCTTGAAGCCATTGACATTTGTTCCGGCAACAACACTGTCAGAGATGACTGCCTTATATAGAAGGTGTGCAGACAGGCGCTTCGTCATTCCTCATCTTCAATGTTGACTGTGACCTGTCAATAAAAAGGAAGAAACATTACATGTGAATCATATGACCATTTATATACAAAATCAAAAATAACCATTTGGATAGAGTCAGGATATTTTAGATTATTAGATAAATTAAGTCTGGAGTTTGAATTTGAAGAAAGCTCTCTGCAGATTAGGTTTCTGGTTGTCAATCAACTAGTCAGCTTATTATTTTGGGGTCAACTGTGACATCCTCTGTGGCCATTAGGGAGAGATTGGGGCTCATTAAAAGAGACTGGGAAAGCTCACAAATTATGTAAATAATGAGGAAAGAAAAGTTGAAGAACAATGATTTTAAGAAGTTGTACTCCCTTAAATACTTAACGACAAATATATTCTGAGATTGTTTATTCATATATTTAAGGATTCTCCTCTGCACCATTCACTCATGATTTATTTCTTGGTAACAATATTTTTTGAGTATTATCTGACTTTAATTAGGGACTTTCATCACCCTTTCTTAATTAAAATACCATAAAATAGAAAACGAGTTTACAGAGAAAAGATCAAAAATATCAAGGATTTTTAAATGTCAGTGATGGAATACCAGTCAGCCTAGAAAGGTTATCTGCCTACCTCATAGATGAGTATAACTTTCTCAACAACATTTGCAGAAGAATCCCTGGTGTGCTCATATTTGCAAGTATTATCTTTTTAAAATGTTGTTTATAATATTTTAACAAGAGCTAAATTATGGGGAGATAGCTCGAGTCTTTAATGCTACTCTGATGGATTGAACATAGCTCTGTGTTCTATTTAATAACTGGAGTATCTTATGATTTTATGGATAAAGTGATGCAATGAAAACAGAATAGGACTTGGTATCATAAATCCTTATTACAACCTGAGCCCTCTACATACCAGATTCTTTACTTGGTTCAAGTGACTTAATTTGCTTTTACCTCACATTTAAAAAGGTGATCTCAATCTCTTCCTAGGATTATTAGAAGGATAAATTCATCCCACGAATATTTAACATTTATTATTTGCTAAGCTTTGATCTAAAACCAGAAATGAACTCCCTTCCCTTATTAAAATTTCTATTCCAATAAAGGAGGCAAAATAAATATATCAAGCAATGTCACATAGTTATTGTACACTCTTTTGCACATTAAAGATAAATAGCTGGAAAACTATATTCCTGCCGTATTCAGAGAAAATACTATTTTATAAGTCACTTTTCTATTTTTCTTTCCCCATATTTTGATGCCTTTATACAAGTAAATATTCTTACAAAATATGTATCATTTAGTCATGTGATTTTTGATTTTGCACAAATGATATTGTGTTATAGTTCTTTCCTATTTCCTACTTTTCAAAAAATAGCACTATATTTTCTTATTCTCTCCAGGTTGCTACCTGTAAACAACTTTTTATTTCTTTCTGATTCACTATACCATAGTATGTTTGTACTGCATTTTACTTATTTATTCCCTAATGATGATCATAGAAGTTGCTTCAGAATTCCACCATCACACACAATAGACAAGATCTTGGTGACATGGCTTCACTGGGCATAAATGTGACTAAAGTGAAGATCTGAATCATGTATGTATATTGAGGACAAGCATTTGTGAGCAAATATTTGGGTGTGTTGAAGAAAGGCAATAAATTTATGCAACCCAATTACCTAACAACAAATGAATAGATAAAGAAACTGGCTCACTATGACAATCATGGTTGGAAGAGATCAGCCTGGATGGGAGATGAGTGCAAAGAAAATGAACAAAGGACCAACAGGATGGCCTCCCAAAATGCACCAAAGTAGAGCGATAGAGAGAAAGAAGAAATACCTGCCATAGAGGCAGACTGGGGGGGGGGGGAGGGGCAGGGTGGGATGGGGGAGGTGAGAGGAGGGATACTGTGGACATTTGTGGTAGGGAAATAAATACTGGTGGAGTGGATGTGTGTTGGAACACTGTATGACTAAAAGCTTATCCTGAAGGCTTTGTAATTGTGTATCTGAGAGTGATTCAAGAAAAGAACATAGAAACTGTGGTAGTGGTGGTGGTGGAGGTATGTGTGTGTGTGTGTGTGTGTGTGTGTGCGCAGTGGAATATAGCTATGAGAAAAAGGTGAAATCTTTCAATTTGCTGCAACTTGGATGGAATTGAAGGAAATCATACTAACTGAAGTGAGTCAGAGGGGAAAAAAGACAAATACCAGATGATCTCAATAATATCCCAAGTATAAAGAAACAAAGCCATGGATTAGAGATCCCCCAATGAAAATAATCCTGCGACACAATCCATAGAGCCACGATAAGAGGGTACTACAGGGAACAGGAAGGAAGGGACCTTGAGAAAATGGTGAATAGATCCTGGCATTGTAGTGGTGGACATGGGGTAGCAGCACCACAAGTATAGGAAAGACAAAAGGCAGTAGTGAAGGGTGTTGGGCACTCCGTGGTGAACTTCTTACATCAATACCATAAATGTTAATGCAATTCTCATCATTACCTTAACTACAATGAAAATTTAAAAGCTGAAGAAGTTTGCATGGCTGAATTGAAATTAAGAAAAGAAAATATAGAAGCAGCTAGAGTTCAGATCATGCAGGGACCTTTAGAAATAACATTGGTGCTTATGTTAAGTGTGAGGAGAAGTAACAATGAGCTTCAAAGAAGAGACTTGTCACGTCAAGGATCGCTCTTGCTGGTGTTTGAAGGGTAGATTGTAAAAGGGCAGAAGTGGGAGTAGAGATTCTGGTTAGGAGGCTGTTGCATGAAGAGATGAAGTAGCGCTATCAGGGTTTCAGCGGCAGATGGGTAACAAGTTGAAGGATTCAGTATAAAAGTAGGGCTGGTCAAATAAAGAAAACTTTTTTAAAACTACGGCACAGTACTGACAGATTCCATGGATGATCCCTGCCTTACCCTCAACATGTATGTCTAGTTGTTAGATGATTGAAATGTTCATGTTTTTATTATGCGAATGTTCTAATTCTGCAATGAATTTTGGCTACTAATAAAATAATAAATCTATTTCTCAACACCTTAAAAATAAAGTAAGTCTGGAGAGATAGCACAGTAGGAAGGCACTAGCCACCTCCTAGGCCCTCCTCAACACATAAGGAATGATTCTTGGAGCAGAGTGAGGATTAATCCCTGAGCACTGAGGATTGAGACTCCCAGACAATAAATAAACAAACAAAAATGAACACTGAGACAACAATAGGATTAATAGAAAGTAAATTTGGGGTAAAAAATACATTATCACTATCATTATCGTCCCGTTAATCATCTATTTGCTAGAGCGGGCACCAGTAATATCTCCATATGTCAGGTGTCTCATGCTAGGAGAACCCAAAGGCATCCCTTGCTCCAGGAACATAAAGAGCCTCAAACCATTATATTAGGTCACGGGAATGACCTAATATAAATGTTACTGGTATTTGGCATATCAAATACTATATGAGCAGCTTGCCAGGCTTGCCGTGCAGGTGGCATACTGTTGTAGTCACCCTCTAAATAAAGCATTTATTGATGAACCCGGGCTGTGATAGTCTGGTCTGCTGGGTGGAGTTTGACGAGAGGGGAAGTCCAGATGTGGAAAATGGCTGGCCCCATGGAGGTAGAGGTGAGGTCATCTGGCTTGTTGTGAGGCTCTTCTGGGGGTGGCAGCGCCAGGGCTAGAAACCCGCCATGCCTCCAGGGTGCCTCCATGAGTGGCTGGGCAAAGGGAGAGCAAGAAGCAGCTCTGCCCATGTCTGAAGTGTCTCAGGTTCAGCATACCTGGGCCAGATTGAAAAAAAAAATGCTGCAGGAGTGGGGTGTGGATGATCCGGGCTGTGATAGTCTGGTCAACTGGGTAGAGTTGTGACGAGAGGGAAGTCCAGATGTGGAAAATGGGGCCCTTACATTATAGTTAATTAAAATATCTATAGTTAATTCTTCTATCTTCCTAGATGGGTTTACAGATAATATGCTCAACTGCTAATCCTAGAAATGAAATTTTTCCCTTTATTAGCAAAGATGGCATGCTACCACTTCATGAGGATGAAGGTTATGTAGAGAGAAAATGAAAATGTGTCACTCAAAAAATATGTCTTTGACAAAGGAAAGTTCATGGGAAGACTGAGTTGAAGTCACATTTTTGTGAAAATATTTATATTTAAACCTCTTTCTTAAGGATGTCTTACAGCAAAAGATCTTTTACTGGAGAAAGCATATCATATATATAACATGTTATATACAATAACGTGTAAATATGTATATATTCATGTTATATAGCTATATAAACATGTAGATACATGCATGTTATAACTACATACTTTATCTGTATATGGATATATAGGATGTTATATCTTCAAGTGTTATATATATGTATAACATGCATATACACATATTTAGATATTATATCTATGTTTTACTACCTATATAACATGTTTATATCCATATTGCATGTTATTAAACTTCTTTTATCAATATGCCTGATTCATATTGTTGTTTAATTAAGTGTCCGACCTCTGAAGTCTCCAGGAGTGATACAACATGAATTCCTGTATCCTGTGTGCCCAAACACTGTCACATCATTTGGCCCTACTAGATTCTCAGTAAGGGGGTGGATTACGATGATGATAGTAACAATGGTAATAATCAAGATTCTTAACCTTTGGGACTCTAAAGACCTGTCTCTTGTGTCAATATTTAAAGTATACACTTATTTAAATTATTTACCTCTGGCATGCTGTTCATATTTTCATACTGAAATGTCCTAGTACTCTCTAAAGTCATACATGTTGTCTTATGCTTTTTTGTAATCTAAGATGTTGTCCACAGAGTAATAATAATAATAAACTAATTTTAAAGAGTTAAGAAATGATATGTTCACTCTTGACACAAAAGGAAAATTCTTTTTATAAGAACAGAGTCGCTTGAAGTCAGTATTTTAATCGTATTACCTGCCTTACAATTAGGAGTAATAATTGTATAAGTTGTGTCACCCTATAGTATTTGGGGCACTTTTTAACATCTACAGGAAAAACTTTCCACAGCTTTCTGTGAAATATCTTCCTCAGACAATTAAATCACTTAATTTCATCTGAGAACTTCAGTGGCTCAGTCCCTTGTAAAAGTCAGGCTGATATGAAATGAGCCTGACATTCCCCACACAATGACTTACCTCAGGGAAAAACCTAATTTCCACAATAGACACAAGCCACAGGGTCTCAGTAGAGTAGAAGTTGGTGTCTCAGTGACTCATCAGGCTAGATGGGGCCTTAAGATTTTCAGTCCTCCTTTGTCTCTTCTCTAACTAAAAAGTTACAACCTTTACTGTCATTTATAATTTACTAACAGACAACAGTTCACACCACAACATCAATACAGCACCAGTCTTTATAAGAGTCCTTTGAGGTTGATAGCAGGCCAGCCTATCACTGCCCGCTCTGCTTGGTTCATCAATAAATGCTGGATTTTTGAGATGACTTTGCAAGAGTTACCTGCATGGCAGAGCCTGGCAAGCTACCGTGCCATATTTGATATGCCAAATACCAGTAACAATTATAGACCTCATTCCCATGACCTGATGGAAATGAATGGTTTCAGGCTCTTTATGTTCCGGGAGCAAGTAGGGTGCCCTTTGGGCTCTACTCTTTCATGAGACAGGTCATATGGAGATGTTACTGGTGCCCGCTGGCAACTCGATGATCAATGGGAAGACAGTGATACAGTGATACAGTGAAATAATTTTAGGACTTACAATTTCCCCACTAATGCTAAAAGGAATAAACTCTAGGTTAATGGCCTTCCAAAAGATACCACTCAAGGAGAGCAGCTATTGTTTGAATATAGCTCTAGAAATCTTATGAGTAATTAGATAAATGTTCAATGTCTGTGCCTCAGTTTCTTCTATCTGTGGAAATCTATGATAATGTCAAAAAGCTTTTTTTGCAATCCTTTATCCTGTGTCCCCCTCTGTTCCCAAAATTTACAACCTCACTGGAGTTGGGAAAATCTAAAACTGACTGGCCTAGCAAGGCATATGAAAAAATGCTCATCATCACTAATCATCAGAGAATGCAAATCAAAACAACAATGAGATATCACCTCACACCACAGAGGCCCATATTCAAAAAGGTAGAAGCAACTTAAGTGCTGGCATGGATGTGGGGAAAAGGGGACTCTCACATTGTTGGTGGGAATGTCGATCAGGGCTAACTTTGGCAAATAATATGGACATTCCCCCAAAGACTGAATGTGAGCTCCTTTGACCCAGCCAATACCACTCCTGGGAATATACCCTGGGAAGCCAAAACACACAGGATACTTTTAGAATCTGCACTTTTATTTTCATAGCAGCACTAGTCACAATGGCAGAACCTGGAAATAAGCATACGCCTAAGAATTGATGACTGGATAAAGAAACTGTGGTACATCTACACAATGGATACTATGCAGCTGTTAAGAAAAATGAAGTTATGAAATTGCTTATAAATGGATGGCAAAGGATCATGTTGAGTGAAATTAAAGAAGGGACAGAGAGACACAGAATGATTGCATTTATTTGCACGACATAAATATATCAGGTGGTCCCACAAAAGTCGAATTACTAAACGTGAGGGAGTCAGAGGTTAGGTAAGACAGAGAAGGGAACATGTGTGAATAAATGTCGAAAAGGGCTGATACCAACATAGAAGTGAACATTAAATACAGGCAAAAAAATTTTACATTATGGCTTTCTAAGTATGTAGTGCAACCTGATAATTGTAGGAGAAGGACGCCGAGAGAGGGAGAGAGAAAGATAAAGAACCTGCCATTTAGGCAGGCGATGGGAAGGGGAGGAGTGGAGACATTGGGTGGTGGGGAAATGGGCACTGGGTGGAAGGTGGGGGCTAGAACACTATGTGAGCGAAACCTCCAAACATGGAACAACGTTGTAATTGTATATCTCATGGTGGTATAATAAAATGTTTAGTTAAAAAAGCAAAAAAAAAAAAATAAAATAAAACTGACTGACCTAAAGCTTGTAGTTTCCCAAAGGGTCTGGGAAATCTCTATCTGGGAGAAGCTTCCTGTTTCTTATTACTGGCTCTGATTGTGCCCAGCAAAACTTAGAACACTTTTTGCACTGCTAGGACTCCAGGCCACTAGTCAGATGGCACCGGTCAGTGGGACTAAACAGTAAAAACCTTCCTCAATCCTCCCTAATCTTCACTGCCCTACTGAAAAAAACATCCCAGGAATATTTCTTTGCCATTTTCTGTATCACTATTATTGTTCTTTGTACTTTTCATGAAAATGTATGAGTTTCCTGAAAAACTACCAGAATATGAGTAAGCTATTAAGTCAGTCTTTCTCTGGCCCGGCATAAATCTAGAACCAACTTCCTCTTTTTGGAAGTTGTTCTCCAGCCTGTGCTGGTGGTCATCTTTCCCAACTTAAGTTGCTTCATGACCAATAAAATTTCTGAATTCTGTTGTTTCTGGGATATTACTACTCACCAGAAGTCTAAAAGAGTAATCTCACCAATATATAAAATGAGGCCAGAACAGGAACTGTAACTTGACAGGTATTAGATATTTATCACTATTATCAATTTTGTAATCTCTTGAGGGAGATGAGTTACCACAATCTTCTTAACCAAGTTCAAACTTCCAAGGTTTGTTCTTCAAACATACTATAAAGATTCTTGAAAAGTGAGCCGGGCGATAGCCCAGCAGGTAGGCGTTTTCCTTGCACAGGGCTGGCCCATGTCGACCCGGGTTCGATCCCAGCATCCCATATGGACCCCGGAGCACCGCCAGGAGTGATTCCTGAGTGCAGAACCAGGAGTAACCCCTGAGCATCGCCGGGTGTGACCCAAAAAAGAAAAAAAAAAGATTCTTGGAAAGTAAGATAATGCTATTGATTCTCCGTTGCCTGTGATTTATTGCTTGATTATTTTGACTGTAATATATTTGAACTTAATGTAGCAGTTCTATCATTTTCAGACTTGGAGATCACTACTTACAATAGTCGTTGCTGTTCGAGGACCGAAATCTGTCTGATCCACCCCTTCCACAGTAAGGTTATATTGCTACATAGTCTCGAAGTCTGGTTGTGTGGTGAGTTCGATCATTCCAGAGAGAGGATGAATCCAGAATCTTTGTACAGTCTGGACATCTCCATTAGTTATCTTGTACTTCCACACAACTGGGGTAGTCTTCATCAATGGCAGTCACTTTTCCAACCTTGTAGAGAGCTACAAATAACAATTATTAAGGCTCATTTTTGTCATGTAGATACACCACTTTACTTTTACTTTGTTTTTGGGGGAGCCCTTTCTAGCAGCTCTCAAAAGTCTTAGGATATACTCCCAGTGGCTCTCCACCTACCAAGTTATTCAACTACATGGTAGAGTCAAAGGATATGAGGCCCCTTAGGTCTTTAAACTCACAGGGAACACCACAATGGCCACATCCTGCAGGGCACATGTGTCTTTTTTCTTTTTATTGCTATTTGTGTCTTAATTTCTCTAAGAATCAAGCTAGTTCTTTTTTGGACAATGAGATGTGTTTGGAAGTTCAGCTCTCTATGAAAGAAAAATAGTCTTCTGCCATTTTAAACCACAAAATATGAATAAAATTATGCTATTTTACAATAACACTCTTCTTGCAATTTATGTTTATCTTTAACCATGATCTATGCAAATATTAGAATCAGGTAATAGTGAACTCTGGGAAATTTTTCAATAACCCAAGGTTGGAATATTCCCCTGGGTAAACTATATTTAGTTTAGACACTGAGGGCTGCAAATGTACCCAGTCAGAAATTAAATATCATGACTTCTTTATTAAATTATCCTGACTTCAATGCTATACACCAAAGGTATTTGGCTCCTTATCAACCTACAGTCACAGCTATCTAAACATTCCCAGCTTTTGCTCTTAACATTCCTGCTAATTATTTTAAATTGTACCTGATAACCACTGCTCTTGATATACCTGGAACAATGTGCCCAGGAGTTTGGGGCCAGAGAAACTTGGGTGGGTGGGAGCAGAAATTGCTCAATAATCAGCCAACCTAATTCCCTTGTTTGGTGCTGTCAAGGCTAGCTTCCACTGAGACAGGCTACAGCCTCTGTCTGTCATTCTTTACAACTAACCCTGCTTGACAGAGGTCAAAGGTGCCAATCTGATTGGCTTTATTGCAATAAATTGCCACAGCTAACAAGTAGATGCACAACCAGAATTCCTAAATTCTAAATTTTCAACTTTTCCACTTACTAGACACTTACAAGCCTATGGGAAAATTCTATAATCTCTCTGGGTCTCAAAGGCTAAGAATAATAGCAAAATCTATCACAGACTTACAAGAATTAGAGCATTTATAAAAGTAGTTACTATATAGTCAATGCTATGTAAGACAGTATTTAGCATATTAACATTAACATATATTATCCCACCAAATCTCACAAAATTATATATATAATATATATGTATATTATATATATATATATATATGTGTGCTAGTCTATTTTGCATTTCATAGATATAAAAACTGCAGTTTGGTCACATAGCAGTAGTGATAAAAGTCAGGATTCAGTTGAATCAACAGCCCACATATTCCTAAATTAAATTGCTACAATTCCAGTATGTAGTTCTCCCTAAGTGATCTTTTGGAGTACCCGAAAAGGACAGTAGATTATCAAAATTCCTCCTAGAGAACAAGCTGTTTAGGCAGTGGGAGGATGAAAAGAGGAGCCAAATTATCTAGGCAAGACAGGTGAAAGGAGGATAGATCAGCAAAGGCCCATTAGTTCTCACAGTTTTGACCAAGGCACCAAAACCAAAGGGAACAATCAACCTAATCTCAGACTCACTTATTATTTAAAAATAAAATGCATTGTTATATTTTATACAGTGATAAATAATGACACAACAAATTTACTCTGCAATTATTTTCTAATCTGAGTTTAGACTCCAGGGAATTACTTGGCCTCCTCTACTTTCTGAAATACCACAAATCAATGGTTAGGCACTGCTAACCTATGTATAGAACATTTTGTATTGTCTTTTGTTCTTTTTCTGTGTTTTCATTTTGGGCCACACTCAGCAGTGCCCAGAGTTTACTCCTAGTTTTCCACAGCGATCACTCTTGGCAAGGCTTGGAGCACCATATGTGGTACCAGGGATAGAATGCCAGCCAGCATAAGTAAAGGGAGTTCCCTACCAGCCATACTATCTCTCCAAGCCCTTCTAGGACATTTTGGTTGCTGATAATCAAATTAAAATTTGGCAAAACAAATGAGTTAATGTACTGTACCCACCATTTTCCATCTCAAGAATGTCTTTCTGTTTGCATTTTTTATCTTTCTCCATTCTCACTCAGTCTCAATAAGGTGCTAAGAGGGCATTGAATACAGAACATACAAAAAAGCTAGAGAACACACATTTGTGGGAAAGAATGTAACATTTCATAATGGGATTTTCATAGTATAAAGAGACCCACCTATTGTTTGTAAAAGCATCAATATTAAGAGAAAAGTATGGTAGGACCACAGAAAAAAAGATTAAGGGTAAAATTGCTATCTGTATCATATAGTGATATGATACCAGTGATATCATACCAGCAACGATGATATCATTTTCACTTTTAATACCTTGTTAAGTATAATAGTGAACTTAGTCTCTTCTAGGAATAAAATCTGTCTCATTATAAAACTAAAAAAAAAATAGAACTAAAAGCATCTTTTTCTTGAGCATCATTACCTGAAACTCAAATTGAGTAATTATGAAACTCTGCAACTCTATCAAATATTCTCATAAAAAATTACAGAAAATTAAGTATGTTTTTCCCTCCCTTGTGACATGATACCAGTGTGACTTGATTTTTTTGTTTCCTCTAAGACAGTTATGACAAAGGTGGGTTTTTTTGTTTTTGTTTTATCTATTCCTACCACTTTTCCAAAGGTTTTTTGTCAATGAGAAATTCAACTATTCATCACCTAACATCAGATTTTTTTCATTTTATAGATGAAAAATTCTTTGAGGAGGAAAATATCCTTCATGTAGTCCTCAAATCATGTACAAATACTCTATAAATGAATATTACTTTTTAATACTTCTTAAGAATAATGGAATATTTTTGTGTCCTCAAGGTCTGTAGGTTAAATGTTTGATTTCTGGGAAGAGAGCTTTCAAAGTAATTTTATCTTTTCAATTTCTATGTGTAAAGCAAATTGCCACTGGATTGTAATATTTTGTCTCCTTTGATGCAATCACCTCAGAAAAAACAATCTCATAATTCATTCATTTTATATACTTTGACAGGGAATAACAAGAGATGATTTTTAAAGGCAAGAGAAAAGTTATGGAACATTGTGAATAGTCAACAAATGTTAACAAAAAATAATAATAAACATTAATAAAAGATAACAATAATGTGTCAGATAGTTAAAATGAGGATCCTTGTGGATATAACTAAGTACATGACACATAATAGTGCCAATGGTAACATAATATTGCCAATATTATAAATATATCATTTCAATGCAAAGTCAATAAATGTAAATGTATTACAAAATGTATTGGATAATGTCAAGGGTATAGCTAATAGCAAAATGTAATCGTTTCAGATCTACCTAGCTATTTACCTAGCTACCTACCTATTTACTATTTTAATGTAATTCATATAACTGAATTTATATTTATTTTAATTAATTATTAATATTCAGGTCATAAATTCCTAAAAAGCTTACATTTGGCATTTATGAGTCACATTTGACTTCATCACACAATGAATTCATGCTTAAGAATTACTCCTGAAAATTACCACAAATGTGTGGGAGCAGAGGTTAGGTAAGACAGAGAAAGGAACAGTGTACCAATAATTGTCAATAGTCCATTACCACATAGAACTTATTATTAAATACAGGCAAAAAAGATACACATGATAACCTCTAAGTATATGTATTAAAATTCACAATATATAAGAAAAGGAAGAGAGAGAGAAGAGAGAGAGAGAAAGAGAGAGAGAGAAAAGAGATGGAGAACCTGCCACAGAGGCAGTTTAGGGGAGGGTAGGGAATCGGGGACATTGGTGGTGGGAAATGGGCACTGATGGAGGGATGGGTGCTGGAACACTGTATGGTCAAAATCAAACAAGAACATTTTTGTAATTGTTAAAAGAATAAAATAAAATATTTTTTTTTAAAAAAGAATCACTCCTGAAAGGCTCAGGGAACTCTATGAGGTATAAGGGAATCAAACCGAGGTTGGCTGGGTGCAAAGCAAGCATTAACCCACTGTACTATGACGCCAGCTCAATTTTTAAGTAAAAGTTTGGAGGACCTACACCTACAGATGAGGGAAGGAATGCATTTCTGTGTTACAGGACAGAAAATGCACTTACACCTCTGACGTTCCTTCCAAATCTAATTTTTCTTGCTTTATGCTAACAAATGTACCCTCTTAGCTTGAAGTTATTTTCACTGGACTGGAACTCTGATCCCAGATAGACATGGGATTTAGTCTGTATTGACAGTAGCAAAAATTATTCCTACAACATTTCCACTGGGATCTAATTCAGAGTCACTAGGGTCAGCGCCAATATGGTCCCTGAGCCCCACCATGAGAAATCCCCTAAGTGCATAGCAGGAATAAGCCCTGGGCCCCATCAGGTGTCTTCCCCAAATAGCAAACAGAACAAAAGTCAGAACAGAGGCAATAGCGGGGCAAAACAATACAAATAATGCCATGTAAACTTCTAGATCTGACGTCAAATTTAACAGAAGGCTTTGGAAAACACATAAGACGTTAACAACAAAGATAAACTTTCTCTGATAACTAAACCCCTCAATGCTCCCTCAGCTGCTTGAAATTTATCATCATACTTAATTTTTCCATTGGTATTCATTTGTGATATTGTAGGTATTTCCTTGTGCATCGTTTTAGCACCACAGGAGCAAAAAATATTTCTTACCTCCTGATGTTTCTGGAACAGAGAATGAATAGTGTGAGACCTTAAATACAGGGCTGAAATCATTGGCAGGGAGCAATCTCTATGATGACAGTCACAGTTACTGTAAAATTGAACAGTAAATAAACACTTTGTTGTGGCAATAGTTTGTACTCTACAAACCAACTAAATGTGCTTCCAGCAGCAGGCTTTGTGCAGGATTTTAAAAAGTAGATTTGAAATCTTAGATTCTTACTGCACCCAAATGACACCTGTTCCTAGAGTCTGCATTCTCAAGGAACACCAATTTCAATGCCAGTCAAAGCAATTAAACATTTTATAATATACTGGTGCCACTGGGGAGTCACACCCAACAGTCCTTTAGGTGCCATAGCTCAGGAGTTGCTCCTGGCAATGGTTGGAAGATTATGTGGTACCAGAGATTGAAGCCGGACATATGTCATGCAAAGCATACACTCCAGCCTGTTGAGCTCTCTCCAGCATCCTGGATGTCATATTTTATCTGTGGTATTAAGTGTGTATATCATGTATCACTTGTATCACTTGTCTTCCGTTGTTTGCCCATTTGCTCAAACAGGTGCCAGTACGTCTCCATTCGTGGAATGAGGTCCATTATTGTTACTGTTTTTGACATATCGAGATAGACCACGGGTACCTTGCCAGGCTCTGCCATGGCTCTAGGTTCATCAAGGGCCCAGTATTTTTCTATGTCAGACCATCAACCTTTCAGGGACCATGGGACAGAGCCCTGGGTGTAGACAAGCCTGTCTCCTGTCTGCCACCTTCAATGCAGCCGGGCACACAGCCACACCTGCAACACTTCGAGGGCAGTGTATGTCATGTATAAATTTATAATTATATATTTCCTCCCAGGAGACTTTATTATGTTTGTCATGAGTACACTCTATTCCATTAGAGAGTTTATTGGGATGTCATTTTCAAAGAAGCATGACATCCTACATTCTGAATTTAATATATATTCTAAGAAGTAAAATAGAAAGAGACTTGGAAAACCTATGTTTAAGGATTGACTTTGACATATGCCTTGTGGCCTTGAATTAGCTCAGCTTCTCAGAGGCCCATTTTTATTGTCAATTAAAAGGAGTAACATCACTTTCATTCTCCCACTTTACAGTGTGTATTTAATGACAAATTGAGATCATTCTCAAGAGGGGTTTTTTTTATATGATGAAAGACTAAATGAAAAGTAGTTATTGCATTTTATTCATCTTGACCAGATGTTTATATATTATGTCTTATAGAAAATGAATTATGTATCTCAGAGCAATCAGCTCAAATTAGCATGTCATAAAATATCAAAAGGAAGAAATCTGATAGATATATAAGAAATAGCAAACAGGAAAAATACTTTTATAAAAAAAATAAAGTATTAATTTGCATTTAGTTGACAAGGCATTCGCTTAATATTAAAGCTATACCTTCCTTTTATTTATTTATTTTTGACTTTTTTGGGTCACACTCTGCAATGTGCAGGGGTTAATCCTGGCTCTGCTTTCAAGAATTACTTCTGACGATGCTCGGGAACCATGTGGGATGCTGGCGATCAAACCCAAGGTCGGGCCCCATGCAAGGCCAACACCTTACAACATGCAAGGAAATAACTCTGGCCCTCGCATTCCCCCTCCTCAGCAGGGAAAAAAATAAAGCCTTAAAGCTCACAGACAAATTCTTTTCAAAGATCATAAAACTAAATTAGTCATGGAGTAGATATTGAACCAAATTGTATCTGCTAACATGTCCTAAAATGTCTCCTCTAAGATGCTACTGTATAAAATATGACTGCATAGTTAACTAAAAATAAAAGATTCTTTTTTAAGACAAAATTCCTTAAGGCTTCTAAAATATCTTATGTATTTTGCATCTCAAACTATACATTTAACCACAAATTAATTTGACCGTGGCACTCTTTAGTATATTAACTTGTATAAATCATCTCCTGAAGAATGCTTATATTGTATCTCTTAACAATCTGTTTTTTACATATGTCAAAACAGTATTTGGTATCGATAGAACCTTTACTTCAGAAAATATATGACATTCTTAATATTTAATTTGTATTTTTCAAGAACTAGGTCCTGCAACTTTTATTACTGTCTCAGTTCTGCTCTATGAAGACACTGTAGATGAAGTACTATTCTGAAAAACCTAAATATTTCTTTTAATAAATTTCAATATGTTCTACAGGAGCAATTGCCATTTATAGCTTTGCCATAGGATGAATTTTTTTTTTTTTATAATTTTTTTTTTTCTTTTTTGGGTCCACACCCCGGCAATGCTCAGGGTTTCTCCTGGCTCTGCACTCAGGAATTACTCCCTGGCGGTGCTCGGGGGACCATGTGGGATGCCGGGGATCGAACCCAGGCTGGCATGAGCCGGCAGTGCAAGGCAACGCCCTACCCGCTGGGCTATCGCTCCCCGCGCCATAGGATGAATTTTATTGCATACATAAAGACTAAACTGTTGTTAATTGCAGGTCTATAAAAATAGATAAAACCACATGTGGGATACTGTAAGCATTTTTGATAGGCAGTTGCTGTGAACATACTAGGGAATGAATATTACAAGAGGTAGACTTATAATGGAGAGATTTATTTTTGCTTCATATAAAAAAAAAGCCTCAGGGGCGGAGCAATAGGTAGGGCATTTGCCTTGCACGCTGCCGGCCCATGCCGGCCCGGTTCAATACCCGGCATCCCATATGGTCCCCCAAGCACCGCCAGGAGTAATTCCTGAGTGCAGAGCCAGGAGAAACCCCTGAGCATTGCGGGTGTGACCCAAAAAAAAAAAAAAAAAAGAAGAAGAAGAAAAGAAAAGAAAGAAAGCCTCAGATCCAAGGAGTAGATTTAGTTTAGACTACTTTGGAAATCATGATGAACAACTGTAAAGCCAAATCATTTTTTTTACTACACTTGATCTTAGCCAAAAGGCGCGAAGCAATCCAAATCATTTTTTTTCTAAAATGGCAGTTTTAGAAAACTGGTATGCTACCCCCACGGCAGAGCCTGGCAAGCTACCCGTAGTATTTGATATGCCAAATACCAGTAACAATTATAGACCTCATTCCATGACCTGATGGAATGGTTTGAGGCTCTTTATGTTCCTGGAGCAAGCAGGTGCCCTTGGGCTCTACTTGCATGAGACAGGACATATGGAGATGTTACTGGTGCCCGTTCGAAGCAAATCGATGAGGAACGGGAAGACAGTGATACAGTGAAAATGGCAGTTAGGCAGTGTGTCAGATTGGTACAAGAGTCACTGAAATTCCACCAGTGCTGACAGAGAAAATGCAAAATCATTTCTGGGCATATTCTTCTGCCTGAGTTCTTGTACTTTTACATTTTAATTCTTCATGTAATTAAGTCACTTCAGTCTACATATCATATTTGTAAACTAAACCCAATTAAAACCTTTATATCATTGTGTCAAGAGAGATTTAAAGAATATTGACCCCATTGCTCAAAATTCAGCATTCACCTCCCTCAGTGTGTAAACATCCAATGTAGGTGCATGCCATCATTCTACACCCAAAGTCCTTGACAGCTACATTTTCCCACTACTTCCAGATTGCAACCTCAGAATCCTTTTCGTTTACTAGAGTATACAGTGTTTGCCTGGCAAACAGCCCACCAAGTTCCACCTCCAGCACTACATACAGTTTCTGAACCACACCAGGAGTGATTCCAGAGCACAGAACCAGAAACGGTCTCTCCCCCCTCCCTCCCTCCCCCCTCCTTCCCTACCTCCGCTCCTTTCCCTCTCTTCCCCTCCCCTTCCCCTCTCCCTCCTTTCTCTTTCTCATTGACATTCTATTACTAAACCTGTGTTCCCGATTCACTCACATCCTAGATATTTTTTGTTAATCAACCATTAGATAAGCCATTATTATTATACTTTCCATATATAATAGATATAATAGAACCACATATAATAGAACCACATGGTTCAATATATAATAGAACCACAGCATAGCCTGGCAAGCTACCAGTGGTGTATTCAATATGCCAAAAACAGTAAATAATGTACCTCATTCCCAACAAATGGAGACATTACTGGTGACCACTCCAGCAAATCGATGAACAAAGGGAAGACAAGTGATACAAGTGAAGTGATATAATAGATACTTAGTATTAATAATAGATGCATCCATAAGTTTTCTAAAATCTCTTTTTAAAAAATACTTCTGAAAATAAATTCACCCGTTGTGTGTGGTAATATATGGTAAAACATGTAAATGATTCCTTGGTCCCTTGGGTCATTTCATGTGTGTTACCATTTGTAAAGCAGTAAGTAAAGATTGACAGGTGGCAGGTGGCAACTCAGTGCTTTGATTACACAACACATAATTAAAATCTGTATCCCAGAATGCTTTGTGACTGGCAAACAAATTTGACTCCACAAATGCCGAGGGAATCTATGACCTTCCTCCTTTACCATTAGATAAATTGTTACCAAAAGCAGGCCAAATATTATAAATTCTTACACGTAAATATCTGAAGTGAAGAGTCTGTTTAAAAGGCATTTAGGGGGGCCAGGCAATAGCATAGCGGGTAGGGCATTTGCCTTGCACGTAGCCGACCTGGGTTTCAATCCCGGCATCCCATATGGTCCCGAGCACCGCCAGGAGTAATTTCTGAGCGAAGAGCTAGGGTAACACCTGAGCATCGCCGGGTGTGACCCATAAAGCAAAATAAATAAATAAATAAATAAATAAATAAATAAATAAATAAATAAATGGATGAATAAATAGATGGATAAATAAATAGATAAATAGATAAATAAATGAATGAGTGAATGAATAAATAAATAAATAAATAAATAAATAACTACAAAGGTATTTAATGCCTCTTGGAAACCTTACACAGCTTACCTGTGTGTGAGGATCGTGACGTCATCAAATACTGAAATTGTCATTTTATATATATGTCCAGCTGCAATTATCTCTGGGTCTTCATAATCCAATTCCTTAGCAACCTTATTTTAAGAAACATTATTTCAGAAAAAAGGACTGAATTTTTAAATAAGGATAATTTAAGAAAGAAATCTTTCCAGAAAAGGCCATTCACATTTAATAAAAACACTGGTATATACCTGAGACTGAGCCTGATAAAGACTCACTAGGGATCACTCCTAGCAGACCTAGGGGGACCAAAGGGATGAAGTGGAATCTAATCAGGTGAAAGCTGCTGCATGCCGCACTATCACTCGGCCCGAAAGTTGAGTATTTAGACAAATAGTACAACAAAAGTACAATCATGTCCTGTTTTTATTTCAGGCCAATTGTATGACCTTGGGCAAAAAAAGTATTTGAAAGGCTTTGTAAATAATTAAGAATTATAACAAATATAGTAGCTTCTATTATGAATAGTTATTCACATTTCATTATTGAATACTAATTAATCCCCAGTGCAGCATACTGTGCAGGCATTAGGGACAGAAAAATCTAACAACATGAACTGGCAGGAATGAAGGATGGTCTAACTGCGGCTTTAGCATAAGCTTTTAAGTACTCAGTATAAAACATTATACTGACTTATACATTATCCATGACATTGGTGGTACACAGTAAAAAACCAGGCTCTCGTACTTGTTAACTACACTTTATTTTCAAGTCTCTTGATTCCACCTCTTATGTGTATATGTATATATTGCATTGTGTTTTTATGTTATATATATTAAGTATAAAATGTTGAATGATATGTTCAGGTAAGAATGACATCAAAAACCACACTAATGGAGAGATTGTACTCATGACAAAGTCTCTGCAAAATATTTAATCATGTTTATAATTCTGCATTATTTATACATATGTGTAAACACATACCACTATAAATGAAAATGTTATCCAGAACCCAGGAGGAGATAGCTCAGTGAACTAAGGTTCGTAGCTCACCACAAGAGAACTGCCCAACTCTGGTCCCCCGTGATCTCTAGTGCACAGCCAAGAACAGTTCCTGAGCACAAACCAGAGAGCCCCAAGTACTGCTGGGTGTAGCTCCCAAAGATATCTATTATGTTGTAAAATGCTTGACTAATTACTTTGACTAGCTAGTGATGGTAGTAAATGAAAACTTATAGGAATAAGTGGCATTCAAGACCTATAGGATAAAAAATATATTTAAAATTATCCTTTTTATAATAAAGGATAATTGTAAAAATGAGAAATTTATCAGAGGGAGGATGATGGGGGGGAAAGAAATTATTCAGAAACAGAGCAGCGTATGTGAAAAAATAAATATTGTTTAACATCATGTTTACAAACTTCATCCTTGTCCAAACTCCATTTTTTTAAATAAAAATGACAGCTTGCAGTGCATTTCATAAAGAACATAAACCCAGGAAACCTCGTGGCTCGACTAAGTTTCCAAAACCCACAGCGTATGCAAACACACAGCCTACGACTTGCAGAGTTTAAGAGAATTTAGGTTGATAAAGAAAAAAAGACTCAACTGAAGATCTTTAGACTTTACAGAAAAATTTACCAGGTAAGGACTGGGGAAGTGGGATTGATGATGTTTTGAGTTAAAGAACAGCAACTTTCAAATAAAGACCTGTAAATTAAGGTTGAGTAAATTCTACAAGTAAATGGATAGACATGGGAAGAGTCTTTTTAGTGGAAATGAGTCAAAGGAAAAGGACTAGGCACTAAATGATTGGACTAACTGGTGGGATATTGAAACCCATAGTAATAGGGGCTAATACCCAAGGACACTGTTAACAAGGGCAGGGCCAGTTCAAGGTTGAAAGCTTGCAAAAGTAGTAGTCAGGGAGTGGAAATTAGGATAGAGAAGGGCCCATTATGCCAGAAATAGTTGGGAAATGATCACTCTGACAAGAACTGAGTGCTGATAGTAAGTAAAGGGACAAACATAATAACCTTTCAATATCTAATTGCAAACCATAATGCCCAAAATTGGGAGTTGAGAGAAATAGGAAGAGAGAGATAGGGAGAGAGAAAAAGCAGAGATAAGAGAGAGAAAGAGAGAGAGTGAGCTTGCCATAGAGGTAAACTAGGGGGGCAGGAGGGAAACTAGAAACATTGGTTGTGGAAATATACTAAAAAAATATATGTGATGGTACATTTGTAAGACTAAAACCTAATCATGAACAACTTTGTAACTGTATCAGTGATTCAATAATATATAATAATATATTCAATAATATACTTAATAAAATGTGGTTAGTATATATTATTGAATACCATGAGGTATAAAGTTACATATATATACTAAGTTACAATACATAGTTGCAAAGATAAACAGTTGCAAATATATATGTAAAAGATACCCAGTTACAAATATGTATGTATATATGTGTATATTGGTTAAAAGAAAGCAATTAAGGAAAAACAGTTTAGAATTTTTCTAAGACTTCCCACTCTCTGAAAAAGGTGTGGGTCAATTAGGTTACTGTATCTTTTCTCTTTCAAGGTCAAATTAAAATCACTTCAAGAGGGATGGAGAGAAGAGGCACTGATTCTAGTATTCCCAATTACCGGGAGGAATGAGCCAAATTAACACACATGCTTCCAGACATATTCTGAATAGTGTGTGTTCTTCATAGAGCCTCCAAATCATCTCCCTAAGCTTAATAGGAAAGTTTTGTTATTTTATGCTCTTCACAAGAGTGGTAAAATGATGACTGGCAGCAGTGACTCTGCCCAAATGCCTTCAATTGGAGATAGAAGACAAGGCCACACTCTGTGTCAGGCCTCCTCTTACTGAAACTACCAACACCATTTCAATTATTGTGGCCTAAAGTGACTTCTCTCTTGAAAAAATCGCTGAAGAAACAGCAACTGGTGCTCACCTGGATAAAATTTTCTGCATTTGGCTCTTGGCTTTCAAAGAGAGTTGTCCAACACCAATTCCACCCAAGCCTGGTATATACTGGATGGTATCTGGAGGCTCATCTGTCGTGGCACAAGAGTTTTGCAACTACTGTATCTTTTTCAATCCACTCTATACCTGTGTACCTATTACTTTGAAAATTAAAATAAATTTATATTGATGGTATTTGTAAACATAATGCTATTCCATGAAGATTTACTTGAGAACATACTTATTTGTGGACCGAGCGATAGCCCAGCTGGAGCAGTGGCGTTAGATTTTGCACGCGCTTGCCCAGATTCCATCCCCGCATCCCATATGGTCCCCGAGCACCACCAGGAGTAATTCCTCAGTGCAGAGCCAGGAGAAACCCCTGAGCATTGCCGGGTGTGACCCCAAAAAAATCCTTATTTGTGATGGTTGGATTTATCTTGAGACACACTAACCTGTTTTGGAACATTTGGAACATCCTCTGGGGAAACCATATTCTAAAGGACACTCAGAAATATTTCTTAAGATTTTATTAGTTTGTTGGTTTGTTTTTCCAAGACTCCCATATTTTGCTTTTTTCACTTTTTGTTTTGGTACTTATTCCTGACTCTGTATTCAGGATCACTCCTGGCAGTGATCAGAGAATCAATCATATGGAGTGCTAGGGATCAAACCTGGGTCAACAGCATGTAAGACAAAACTTTGTACCCCTGTACTTTCATTCTGGTCAGAGTATTTGTCTTTTTGTTTCCAACTGGTTTGTTGTTTGTAAATCCATCGAAGCTGTTGTGTGAAAAGAGACTGGTGGCAATCCACTCAATTCAACATTCTTTGGAATTGTTCTGTGCGCCATGATCTGTGTGGTCTGGTTGAAAAGAATATTCCCCAACTATTATTACAGTGGACTTTCTATTATTACAGTGAACTTTCTTCCTATTTCTTCACTTGAATCTTTCTACCCCCAAATATTCACTCATAAAACCTTAGTCTCTAAATTCTATTCATCCTTCAAAGACTAGCACAGATTTCACTCTTCCAGGAAATCCTGCTGATTACTTCAGTCTACATGTTCTTCCACTTAACAATCAAACACATAACATATAATTTAGCTTAAAGTTACTTTTCATATTTTAAGTATGTTTTGATATACAACCACCTAGTCACCATAAAATATAAGACAACTTCTTAAAACAAAAGGGGCTGTTTCTTGTCCACAGAGACAAAGACTCACATACTATTTTAGGTGCATTCAAATGCAGTCTGTGTTAGTTTTTAATTAGCTGAGTTTTTTCTGATAGTAAGAAGGAAAAAGAGGAGGAGAAAAGAGAAGTAGAGTAATTAGGGACCAAAACAGAGAGAATATAGGTAATAATAAACATATACCTAGCTTTATTTCTCATTGGATAATTAAGAATAAATCTTAGAATGCATAGGGGCAACTAATTTTGTGTAGTTAGAGACTGGAGGAAGGAGGAAAAGACATCAAATAATAGATACATGTTTAGGGTGGGTTTAAAAATAAAATTAGCATTGACTAAAATATAACTGTTCCTTATCAAATTTTCTGGTTTCACGCCTTAATTTGTACCGAAGTTAAATTTATATTACCCCTAATAGTTGTATATTTCTTTATCCACTTTCTATGTGTGTATGTATATGTGTGTATGTGTGTGTGGTGTAGAATTGCAGATATTTATGCATTTAGTAAGGATGCTTGCATTATATATGACATGAATACAATATTACCCTTCAAAATTTACCAAAGATGTAATTTAAACATCCAGTGTCAAAGATTTGCAAAAATGAGATTCTGAAACTATAATAAATATATTTTCATTCATTTAGCAATTGTGCTCATAATATTTCTTAAATAATCCCATTACTTTTACTCAGCACCCTAAAGAAAAAATGTTTATTTATATCCCATTTTATAAAGAAATATACTGAAAAAATAAGAAATTAAGCAGTTGGCAAAGACCACACAGCTAGTAAGTAATAGGACCAGGATAAATCAGGCTAGGACTC
>JAJIBD010034949.1:0-36680 GCA_021461705.1 Cryptotis parvus
TTCACCAGGGAAACCATCTCGAAGTGCATTTCAGAGTCCTGTGAATCTCTGTCATGGCAGTTTAGCTTGAAGCCATTGACATTTGTTCCGAGCAACAACACTGTCAGAGATGACGCCTTATATAGAGAAGGTGTGCAGACAGGCGCTCTGCGTCATTCTCATCTTCAATGTTGACTGTGACCTGTCACTAAAAGGAAGAAACATTACATGTGAATCATATGACCATTTATATACAAAATCAAAAATAACCATTTGGATAGAGTCAGGATATTTTTAGATTATTAGATAAATTAAGTCTGGAGTTTGAATTTGAAGAAAGCTCTCTGCAGATTAGGTTTCTGGTTGTCAATCAACTAGTCAGCTTATTATTTTGGGGTCAACTGTGACATCCTCTGTGCCATTAGGGAGAGATTGGGGGCTCATTAAAAGAGACTGGGAAAGCTCACAAATTATGTAAATAATGAGGGAAAGAAAAGTTGAAGAACGATGATTTTAAGAAGTGTACTCCCTTAAATACTTAATGACAAATATATTCTGAGATTGTTTATTCCTTATATTTAAGGATTCTCCTCTGCACCATTCACTCATGATTTATTTTGGTAACAATATTTTTTGAGTATTATCTGACTTTAATTAGGGACTTTCATCACCCTTTCTTAATTAAAATACCATAAAATAGAAAACGAGTTTACAGAGAGAAAAGATCAAAATATCAAGGATTTTTAAATGTCAGTGATGGAATACCAGTCAGCCTAGAAAAGGTTATCTGCCTACCTCTAGATGAGTAATAACTTTCTCAACAACATTTGCAGAAGAATCCCTGGGTGTGCTCATATTTGCAAGTATTATCTTTTTAAAATGTTGTTTATAATATTTTAACAAGAGCTAAATTGTGGGGAGATAGCTCAGTCTTTAATGCTACTCTGATGGATTGAACATGGCTCTGTGTTCTATTTAATAACTGAGGTATCTTATGATTTTATGGATAAAGTGATGCAGTGAAAACAGAATAGGACTTGGTATCCATAAATCCTTATTACAACCTGAGCCCTCTACATACCAGATTCTTTACTTGGTTCAAGTGACTTAATTTGCTTTACCTCACATTTAAAAAGGTGATCTCAATCTCTTCCTAGGATTATTAGAAGGATAAATTCATCCCACGAATATTTAACATTTATTATTTGCTAAGCTTTGATCTAAAACCAGAAATGAACTCCTTCCCTTATTAAAATTTCTATTCCAATAAAGGAGGCAAAATAAATATATCAAGCAATGTCACATAGTTGTGGCCACACTTTTTTGCACATTAAAGATAAATAGCTGGAAAACTATATTCCTGCCGTATTCAGAGAAAATACTATTTTATAAGTCACTCTTCTATTTTTCTTTCCCCCATATTTTGATGCCTTTATACAAGTAAATATTCTTACAAAATATGTATCATTTAGTCATGTGATTTTGATTTGCACAAATGATATTGTGTTATAGTTCTTTCCTATTTCCTACTTTTCAAAAATAGCACTATATTTTCTTATTCTCTCCAGGTTGCTACCTGTAAACAACTTTTTATTTCTTTCTGATTCACTATACCATAGTATGTTTGTACTGCATTTTACTTATTTATTCCCCTAATGATGATCATAGAAGTTGCTTCAGAATTCCACCATCACACACAATAGACAAGATCTTGGTGACATGGCTTCACTGGGCATAAATGTGACTAAAGTGAAGATCTGAATCATGTATGTATATTGAGGACAAGCATTTGTGAGCAAATATTTGGGTGTGTTGAAGAAAGGCAATAAATTTATGCACCCAATTACCTAACAACAAATGAATAGATAAAGAAACTGGCTCACTATGACAATCATGGTTGGAAGAGATCAGCCTGGATGGGAGATGAGTGCTGAAAATGAACAAAGGACCAACAGGATGGCCTCCCCCAAAAATGCACCAAAGTAGAGCGATAGAGAGAAAGAAGAAATACCTGCTATAGAGGCAGACTGGGGAGGGGAGGGGCAGGGTGGGATGGGGAGGTGAGAGGAGGGATACTGTGGACATTTGTGGTAGGGAAATAAATACTGGTGGAGGGGATGTGTGTTGGAACACTGTATGACTTAAAGCTTATCCTGAAGGCTTTGTAATTGTGTATCTGAGAGTGATTCAAGAAAAAGAACATAGAAACTGTGGTAGTGGTGGTGGTGGAGGTAGTGTGTGTGTGTGTGTGTGTGTGTGTGTGTGGCGCAGTGGAATATAGCTATGAGAAAAGGTGAAATCTTTCAATTTGCTGCAACTTGGATGGAATTGAAGGAAATCATACTAACTGAAGTGAGTCAGAGGGGAAAAAGACAAATACCAGATGATCTCAATAATATCCCAAGTATAAAGAAACAAAGCCATGGATTAGAGATCCCCCCAATGAAAATAATCCTGCGACACAATCCATAGAGCCACGATAAGAGGGTACTACAGGGAACAGGAAGGAAGGGACCTTGTGAAAATGGTGAATAGATCCTGGCATTGTAGTGGTGGACATGGGGTAGCAGCACCACAAGTATAGGAAAGACAAAAGGCAGTAGTGAAGGGTGTTGGGCACTCCGTGGTGAACTTCGTACATCAATACCATAAATGTTAATGCAATTCTCATCATTACCTTAACTACAATGAAAATTTAAAAGCTGAAGAAGTTTGCATGGCTGAATTGAAATTAAGAAAAGAAAATATAGAAGCAGCTAGAGTTCAGATCATGCAGGGACCTTTAGAAATAACATTGGTGCTTATGTTAAGTGTGAGGAAATCAATGAGCTTCAAAGAAGAGACTTGTCACGTCAAGGATCGCTCTTGCTGGTGTTTGAAGGGTAGATTGTAAAAGGGCAGAAGTGGAAGTAGAGATTCTGGTTAGGAGGCTGTTGCATGAAGAGATGAAGTAGCGCTATCAGGGTTTCAGCGGCAGATGGGTAACAAGTTGAAGGATTCAGTATAAAAGTAGGGCTGGTCAAATAAAAGAAAACTTTTAAAACTTCGGCACAGTACTGACAGATTCCATGGATGATCCCTGCCTTACCCTCAACATGTATGTCTAGTTGTTAGATGATTGAAATGTTCATGTTTTTATTATGCGAATGTTCTAATTCTGCAATGAATTTTGGCTACTAATAAAATAATAAATCTATTTCTCCAACCTTCAAAAATAAAGTAAGTCTGGAGAGATAGCACAGTAGGGAAGGCACTAGCCACCTCCCTAGGCCCTCCTCAACACATAAGGAATGATTCTTAGAGCAGAGAGTGAGGATTAATCCCTGAGCACTGAGGGATTGAGACTCCCAGACAATAAATAAACAAACAAAAATGAACACTGAGACAACAATATGATTAATAGAAAGTAAATTTGGGGTAAAAAATACATTATCACTATCATTATCGTCCCGTTCATAACCATCTATTTGCTAGAGTGGGCACCAGTAATATCTCCATATGTCGTGTCTCATGCTAGGAGAACCCAAAAGGCATCCGCTTGCTCCAGGAACATAAAGAGCCTCAAACCATTATATTAGGTCACGGGAATGACCTAATATAAATGTTACTGGTATTTGGCATATCAAATACTATATGAGCAGCTTGCCAGGCTTGCCGTGCAGGTGGCATACTGTTGTAGTCACCTCTAAATAAAGCATTTATTGATGAACCCGGGCTGTGATAGTCTGGTCTGCTGGGTGGAGTTGTGGACGAGGAGGGAAGTCCAGATGTGGAAAATGGCTGGCCCCATGGAGTAGGGTGAGGTCATCTGGCTTGTTGTGAGGCTCTTCTGGGGTAGGCAGGCCAGGGCTAGAACCCCGCCATGCCTCCAGGGTGCCTCATGAGTGGCTGGGCACAGGGAGAGCAAGAAGCAGCTCTGCCCATGTCAGAAGTGTCTCAGGTTCAGCATACCTGGGCCAGATTGAAAAAAAAATGCTGCAGAGGTGGGTGTCGATGATCCGGGCTGTGATAGTCTGGTCAACTGGAGTAGGGTTGTGACGAGAGGGGGGAAGTCCAGATGTGGAAAATGGGGGGGCCCATACATTATAGTTAATTAAAATATCTATAGTTAATTCTTCTATCTTCCTAGATGGGTTTACAGATAATATGCTCAACTGCTAATCCTAGGAAATGAAATTTTTCCCTTTATTAGCAAAGATGGCTGTTACCACTTCATGAGGATGAAGGTTATGAAGAGAGAAAATGAAAATGTGTCACTCCAAAAAATATGTCTTTGACAAAGGAAAGTTCATGGGAAGACTGAGTTGAAGTCACATTTTGTGAAAATATTTATATTTAAACCTCTTTCTTAAGGATGTCTTACAGCAAAAGATCTTTTTACTGGATAAAGCATATCATATATATAACATGTTATATACAATAGCGTGTAAATATGTATATATTCATGTTATATAGATATATAAACATGTAGATACATGCATGTTATAACTACATACTTTATCTGTATATGGATATATAGATGTTATATCTTCAAGTGTTATATATATGTATAACATGCATATACACATATTTAGATATTATATCTATGTTTTAATACCTATATAACATGTTTATATCCATATTTGCATGTTATTAAACTTCTTTTATCAATATGCCTGATTCATATTGTTGTTTAATTAAGTGTCCGGCCTCGGAAGTCTCCAGGGAGTATACAACATGAATTCCTGTATCCTGTGTGCCCAAACACTGTCACACATCATTTGGCCTTACTAGATTCTCAGTAAGGGGGTGGATTACGATGATGATAGTAACAATGGTAATAATCAAGATTCTTAACCTTTGGGACTCTAAAGACCTGTCTCTTGTGTCAATATTTTAAAGTATACACTTATTTAAATTATTTACCTCTTGCATGCTGTTCATATTTTCATACTGAAATGTCAAGACTCTCTAAAGTCATACATGTTGTCTTATGCTTTTTTGTAATCTAAGATGTTGTCCACAGAGTAATAATAATAATAAACATTTTTTAAAGAAAGTTAAGAAATGATATGTTCACTCTTGACACAAAAGGAAAATTCTTTTTTATAAGAACAGAGTAAACTTGAAGTCAGTATTTTAATCTGTATTACCTGCCTTATAATGAGTGAGTAATAATTGCATAAGTTTGTGTCACCCTATAGTATTTGGGGCACTTTTTAACATCTACAGGAAAAACTTTCACAGCTTTCTAAGTGCAAATATCTTCCTCAGACAATTAAATCCACTTAATTTCATCCCGAGAACTATAGCTCAGTCCCTGTAAAAGTCAGGCTGATATGAATGAGCCTGACATTTCCCTACAATGACACGCTCAGGAAACCTAATTTCCACAATAGACACAAGCCACAGGGTCTCAGTAGAGTAGAAGGTGGTGTTCAGTGACTCATCAGGCTAGATGGGGCCTTAAGATTTTTCAGTCCTCCTTTGTCTCTTCTCTAACTAAAAGTTACAACCTTACTGTCATTTATAATTACTAATCAGACAACAGTTCATCACCACAACATCAATACAGCACCAGTCTTTATAGAGTCCTTTGAGGTTGATAGCAGGCCAGCCTATCACAGCCCGCTCTGCTTGGTTCATCAATAAATGCTGGATTTTGAGATGACTGCAAGAAGTATGCTACCTGCATGGCAGAGCCTGGCAAGCTACCCGTGCCATATTTGATATGCCAAATACCAGTAACAATTATAGACCTCATTCCCATGACCTGATGGAATGAATGGTTTGAGGCTCTTTATGTTCGGGAGCAAGTAGGTGCCCTTGGGGCTCTACTTTCATGAGACAGGTCATATGGAGATGTTACTGGTGCCCGCTTGAGCAAATCGATGATGAATGGGAAGACAGTGATACAGTGATACAGTGAAAATAATTTTTTAGACTTACAATTTCCCCCACTAATGCTAAAAGAATAAACCTTGGTTAATGGCCTTCCTTATAAAGATACCACTCAAGGAGAGGCAGCTATTGTTTGAATATAGCTCTAGAAATCTTATGAGTAAATTCAGACAAATGTTCAATGTCTGTGCCTCAGTTTCTTCATCTGTGGAAATCATGATAATGTCAAAGCTTTTTTGCAACTTTATCCTTTATGCCCCTCTGTTCCCAAAATTTACAACTCACTGGAGTTAGGAAAAAATCTAAAACTGACTGGCCTAGAAAGGCATATGAAAAAATGCTCATCATCACTAATCATCAGAGAAATGCAAATCAAAACAACAATGAGATATCACCTCACACCACAGAGACTGGCCCATATTCAAAAGGGTAGAAGCAACAAGTGCTGGCATGGATGTGGGGGAAAAGGGGACTCTCATACATTGTTGGTGGGAATGTCGACTTGTACAACCTTTCTGGAAAACAATATGGACATTCCCCAAAGACTAGATATTGAGCTCCCTTTTGACCCAGCCATACCACTCCTGGGAATATACCCTGGGAAGCCAAAAACACACAGCGGAAACACAATCTGCACCTTTTATTTTCATAGCAGCACTAGTCACAATAGCCAGAACCTGGAAACAACCAGTATGCCCGAGAATTGATGACTGGATAAAGAAACTGTGGTACATCTACACAATGGAATACTATGCAGCTGTTAAGAAAAATGAAGTTATGAAATTGCTTATAAATGGATGGACATGGAAAGGATCATGTTGAGTGAAATTAGTCAGAAGGACAGAGAGAGACATAGAATGACTGCATTTATTTGCATGACATAAATATATCAGGTGGTCTTACCAAAAGTGGAAATTACGCATAAGCGTGAGGGAGTCAGAGGTTAGGTAAGACAGAGAAGGGAACATGTGTGAATAAATGTCGAAAGGGCTGATACCAACATAGAAGTGAACATTAAATACAGGCAAAAAAAAATTTTACATTATGGCTTCCAAGTGTATGTAGTGCACCCCACAATGTGTAGGAGAGGAGAGGGAGAGAGAGGGAGAGAGAAAAGAGATAAAGAACCTGCCATTTAGGCAGGCGATGGGAAGGGGGAGGGAATTGGGGACATTGGTGGTGGGAAATGGGCACTGGTGGAGGGTGGGTGCTAGAACACTATGTGACCGAAACCTCCAAACATGAACAACGTTGTAATTGTATATCTCATGGTGGTATAATAAAATGTTTAGTTAAAAAAAAAGCAAAAAATAAGAAATAAAAATAAAACTGACTGACCTAAAGCTTGCAGTTTAAAGGGTCTGGGGAAATCTCTATCTGGGAGAAGCTTCCCTGTTTCTTATTACTGGCTCTGATTGTGCCAAGCAAAAACTTTAAGAACACTTTTGCACTGCTAAGGACTCCAGGCCACTAGTCAGATGGCACGGTCAGTGGAGACTGAACAGTAGAAACCTTGCTCAAGCCTCCCTAATCTTCACTGCCATACTGAAAAAACATCCCAGGAATATTTCTTTGCCATTTTCTGTATACACAATTATTGTTCTTTGTACTTTCATGAAAATGTATGAGTTTCCTGAAAAACTACCAGAATATGAGTAAGCTATTAAGTCAGTCTTTCTCTGGCTCGGCATAAATCTAGAACCAACTTCCTCTTTTGGAAGTTGTTCTCCAGCCTGTGCTGGTGGTCATCTTTCCCAACTTAAGTTGCTTCATGACCAATAAAATTTCTGAATTCTGTTGTTTCTGGGATATTACTACTCACCCAGAAGTCTAAAAAGAGTAATCTCACCAATATATAAAATGAACCCAGAACAGGAACTGTAACTTGACAGGTATTAGATATTTATCACTATTATCAATTTTGTAATCTCTTGAGAGGGAGATGAGTTACCACAATCTTCTTAACCAAGTTCAAACTTCCAAGGTTTGTTCTTCAAACATACTATAAAGATTCTTGAAAAGTGAGCCGGAGCGATAGCCCAGCAGGTAGGGCGTTTTCCTTGCACAGGGCTGGCCCATGCCGACCCGGGTTCGATCCCCAGCATCCCATATGGACCCCGGAGCACCGCCAGGAGTGATTCCTGAGTGCAGAACCAGGAGTAACCCCTGAGCATCGCCGGTGTGACCCAAAAAGAAAAAAAAAAGATTCTTGGAAAGTAAGATAATGCTATGTGATTCTCCGTTGCCTGTGATTTATTGCTTGATTATTTTGACTGTAATATATTTGAACTTAATGTAGCAGTTCTATCATTTTCAGACTTGGAGATCACTACTTACAATAGTCGTTGCTGTTCGGGGACCGAAATCTGTCACAGTCCACCCCTTCCACAGTAAGGTTATATTGCTTCATAGTCTCGAAGTCTGGTTGTGTGGTGAGGTTCGATCATTCCAGAGAGAGGATGAATCCAGAATCTTTGTACAGTCTGGACATCTCCATTAGTTATCTTGTACTTCACACAACTGGGGGTAGTCTTCATCAATGGCAGTCACTTTTCCAACCTTGTAGAGAGCTACAAATAACAATTATTAAGGCTCATTTTTGTCATGTAGATACACCACTTTACTTTTACTTTGTTTTGGGGGAGCCCTTTCTAGCAGCTCTCAAAAGTCGTGGGATATACTCCCAGTGGCTCTCCACCTACCAAGTTATTCAACTACATGGTAGAGTCAAAGGATATGGGGCCCCTTAGGTCTTTAAACTCACAGGGAACACCACAATGGCCACATCCTGCAGGGCACATGTGTCTTTTTTCTTTTTATTGCTATTTGTGTCTTAATTTCTCTAAGAATCAAGCTAGTTCTTTTGGACAATGAGATGTGTTTGGAAGTTCAACTCTCTATGAAAGAAAAATAGTCTTCTGCCATTTTAAACCACAAAATATGAATAAAATTATGCTATTTTACAATAACACTCTTCTTGCAATTTATGTTTATCTTTAACCATGATCTATGCAAATATTAGAATCAGGTAATAGTGAACTCTGGGAAATTTTTCAATAACCCAAGGTTGGAATGTTACCCTGAGTAAACTATATTTAGTTTAGACACTGAGGGCTGCAAATGTACCCAGTCAGAAATTAAATATCATGACTTCTTTATTAAATTATCCTGACTTCAATGCTATACACCAAAGGTATTTGGCTCCTTATCAACCTACAGTCACAGCTATCTAAACATTCCCAGCTTTTGCTCTTAACATTCCTGCTAATTATTTTAAGTGTACCTGATAACCACTGCTCTTGATATACCTGGAACAATGGCCCAGGAGTTTGGGGCCAGAGAAACTTGGTGGGTGGGGAGCAGAAATTGCTCAATAATCAGCCAACCTAATTCCCTTGTTTGGTGCTGTCAAGGCTAGCTTCCACTGAGACAGGCTACAGCCTCGGTCTGTCATTCTTTACAACTAACCCTGCTTGACAGAGGTCAAAGGTGCCAATCTGATTGGCTTTATTGCAATAAATTGCCACAGCTAACAGTAGATGCACAACCAGAATTCCTAAATTCTAAATTTTCAACTTTTCCACTTACTAGACACTTACAAGCCTATGGGAAAATTCTATAATCTCTCTGGGTCTCAAAGGCTAAGAATAATAGCAAAATCTATCACAGACTTACAAGAATTAGAACATTTATAAAAGTAGGTACTATATAGTCAATGCTATGTAAGACAGTATTTAGCATATTAACATTAACATATATTATCTCACCAAATCTCAACAAAATTATATATATATATATATATGTGTGTGTGTGTGTGTATGTGTGTGTGCTAGTCTATTTTGCATTTCATAGATATAAAAACTGCAGTTTGGTCACAGAGCAGTAGTGATAAAAGTCAGGATTCAGTTGAATCAACAGCCCACATATTCTTAAATTAAATTGCTACAATTCCAGTATGTAGTTCTCCCTAAGTGAACTACATAGACAGTAGATTATCAAAATTCCTCCTAGAGAACAAGCTGTTTAGGCAGTGGGAGGATGAAAGATGAGCCAAATTATCTAGGCAAGACAGGTGAAAGGAGGATAGATCAGCAAAGGCCCATTAGTTCTCAGTTTTGACCAAGGCAACCAAAACCAAAGGGAACAATCAACCTAATCTCAGACTCACTTATTATTTAAAAAAAATAAAATGCATTGTTATATTTTATACAGTGATTAATGATGACACAACAAATTTACTCTGCAATTATTTTCTAATCTGGGTTTAGACTCCAGGGAATTACTTGGCCTCCTCTACTTTCTGAAATACCACAAATCAATGGTTAGGCACTGCTAACCTATGTATAGAACATTTTGTATTGTCTTTTGTTCTTTTCTGTGTTTTCATTTTAGGGCCACACTCAGCAGTGCCCAGAGTTTACTCCTAGTTTTCCACAGCGATCACTCTTGGCAAGGCTTGGAGCACCATATGTGGTACCAGGGATAGAATGCCAGCCAGCATAAGTAAAGGGAGTTCCCTACCAGCCATACTATCTCTCCAAGCCCTTCTAGGACATTTTGGTTGCTGATAATCAAATTAAAATTTGGCAAACAAATGAGTTAATGTACTGTACCCACCATTTTCCATCTCAAGAATGTCTTTCTGTTTGCATTTTTATCTTTCCCATTCTCACTAGTCTCCAATAAGGTGCTAAGAGGGCATTGAATACAGAACATACAAAAAAGCTAGAGAACACACATTTGTGGGAAAGAATGTAACATTTCATAATGGGATTTTCATAGTATAAAGAGACCCACCTATTGTTTGTAAAAGCATCAATATTAAGAGAAAAGTATGGTAGGACCACAGAAAAAAAGATTAAGGGTAAAATTGCTATCTGTATCATATAGTGATATGATACCAGTGATATCATACCAGCAACGATGATATCATTTTCACTTTTAATACCTTGTTAAGTATAATAGTGAACTTAGTCTCTTCTAGGAATAAAATCTGTCTCATTATAAAACTTAAAAAAAAATAGAACTAAAAGCATCTTTTTCTTGAGCATCATTACCTGAAACTCAAATTGAGTAATTATGAAACTCTGCAACTCTATCAAATATTCTCATAAAAAATTACAGAAAATTAAGTATGTTTTCCCTCCTTGTGACATGATACCAGTGTGACTTGATTTTTTTGTTTCCTCTAAGACAGTTATGACAAAGGTGGGTTTTTGATGTTTTTGTTTATCTATTCCTACCACTTTCCAAAGGTTTTTGTCAATGAGAAATTCAACTATTCATCACCTAACATCAGATTTTTTCATTTTATAGATGAAAAATTCTTTGAGGAGGAAAATATCCTTCATGTAGTCCTCAAATCATGTACAAATACTCTATAAATGAATATTACTTTTTAATACTTCTTAAGAATAATGGAATATTTTTGTGTCCTCAAGGTCTGTAGGTTAAATGTTTGATTTCTGGGAAGAGAGGCTTTCAAAGTAATTTTATCTTTTCAATTTCTATGTGTAAAGCAAATTGCCACTGGATTGTAATATTTTTGTCTCCTTTGATGCAATCACCTCAGAAAAAACAATCTCATAATTCATTCATTTTATATACTTGGGGAAAGTTATGGAACATTGTGAATAGTCAACAAATGTTAACAAAAAATAATAATAAACGTTAATAAAAGATAACAATAATGTGTCAGATAGTTAAAATGAGGATCCTTGTGGATATGCTAAGTACATGACACATAATAGTGCCAATGGTAACATAATATTGCCAATATTATAAATATATCATTTCAATGCAAAGTCAATAAATGTAAATGTATTACAAAATGTATTGGATAATGTCAAGGGTATAGCTAATAGCAAAATGTAATCGTTTCAGATCTACCTAGCTATTTACCTAGCTACCTACCTATTTACTATTTTTAATGTAATTCATATAACTGAATTTATATTGATTTTAATTAATTATTAATATTCAGGTCATAAATTCCTAAAAAGCTTACATTTGGCATTTATGAGTCACATTTGACTTCATCACACAATGAATTCATGCTTAAGAATTACTCCTGGAAATTACCACAAATGTGTGGGAGCAGAGGTTAGGTAAGACAGAGAAAGGAACAGTGTGCCAATAATTGTCAATAGTCCATTACCACATAGAACTTATTATTAAATACAGGCAAAAGATACACATGATAACCTCTAAGTATATGTATTAAAATTCACAATATATAAGAAAAAGAGAGAGAGAGAGAAGAGAGAGAAAGAGAGAGAAAAGAGATGGAGAACCTGCCACAGAGGCAGTTTAGGGGAGGGGGTAGGGAATCGGGGACATTGGTGGTGGGAAATGGGCACTGATGGAGGGATGGGTGCTGGAACACTGTATGGTCAAAATCCAAACAAGAACATTTTGTAATTGTTAAAAAAAATAAAATAAAATATTTTTTTTAAAAAAGAATCACTCCTGAAAGGCTCAGGGAACTCTATGAGGTATAAGGAATCAAACCGAGGTTGGCTGGGTGCAAAGCAAGCATTAACCCACTGTACTATGACGCCAGCCCAATTTTAAGTAAAGTTTGGAGGACCTACACCTACAGATGAGGAAGGAATGCATTTCTGTGTTACAGGACAGAAAATGCACTTACTACCTCTGATGTTCCTTCCAAATCTAATTTTTCTTGCTTTATGCTAACAAATGTACCCTCTTCTTAGCTTGAAGTTATTTTCACTGGACTGGAACTCTGATCCCAGATAGACATGGGATTTAGTCTGTATTGACAGTAGCAAAATTATTCCCTACAACATTTCACTGGGATCTAATTCAGAGTCAATAGGGTCAGCGCCAATATGGTCCCTGAGCCCCACCCATGAGAAATCCCCTAAGTGCATAGCAGGAATAAGCCCTGGGCCCCATCAGGTGTCTTCCCAAATAGCAAACAGAACAAAAAGTCAGAACAGAGGCAATAGCGGGGCAAACAATACAAATAATGCCATGTAAACTTCTAGATCTGACGTCAAATTTAACAGAAGGCTTTGGAAAACACATAAGACGTTAACAACAAAGATAAACTTCTCTGATAACTAAACCCCTCAATGCTCCCTCAGCTGCTTGAAATTTATCATCATACTTAATTTTTTCCATTGGTATTCATTTGTGATATTGTAGGTATTTCCTTGTGCACGTTTTAGCACCACAGGAGCAAAAATATTTCTTACCTCCTGATGTTTCTGGAACAGAGAATGAATAGTGTGAGACCTTAAATACAGGGCTGAAATCATTGGCAGGAGCAATCTCTATGATGACAGTCACAGTTACTGTAAAATTGAACAGTAAATAAACACTTTGTTGTGGCAATAGTTGTACTCTACAAACCAACTAAATGTGCTTCCAGCAGCAGGCTTTGTGCAGGATTTTAAAAGTAGATTTGAAATCTTAGATTCTTACTGCACCCAAATGACACCTGTTCCTAGAGTCTGCATTCTCAAGGAACACCAATTTCAATGCCAGTCAAAGCAATTAAACATTTTATAATATACTGGTGCCACTGGGAGTCACACCCAACAGTCCTTTAGGTGCCATAGCTCAGGAGTTGCTCCTAGCAATGGTTGGAAGATTATGTGGTACCAGAGATTGAAGCCGGACATATGTCATGCAAAGCATACACTCCAGCCTGTTGAGCTCTCTCCAGCATCCTGGATGTCATATTTTATCTGTGGTATTAAGTGTGTATATCATGTATCACTTGTATCACTTGTCTTCCCGTTGTTCGCCCATTTGCTCAAACAGGTGCCAGTAACGTCTCCATTCGTGGGAATGAGGTCCATTATTGTTACTGTTTTTGACATATCGAATAGACCACGGGTACCTTGCCAGGCTCTGCCATGGCTCTAGGTTCATCCCAAGGGCCCAGTATTTTTTCTATGTCAGACCATCAACCTTTCAGGGACCATGGGACAGAGCCCTGGGTGTAGACAAGCCTGTCTCCTGTCTGCCACCTTCCAATGCAGCCGGGCACACAGCCACACCTGCAACACTTCGAGGGCAGTGTATGTCATGTATAAATTTATAATTATATATTTCTCCCAGGAGACTTTATTATGTTTGTCATGAGTACACTCTATTCCATTAGAGAGTTTATTGGGATGTCATTTTCAAAGAAGCATGACATCCTACATTCTGAATTTAATATATATTCTAAGAAGTAAAATAGAAAGAGACTTGGAAAACCTATGTTTAAGGATTGACTTTGACATATGCCTTGTGGCCTTGAATTAGCTCAGCTTCTCAGAGGCCCATTTTTATTGTCAATTAAAAGGAGTAACATCACTTTCATTCTCCCACTTTACAGTGTGTATTTAATGACAAATTGAGATCATTCTCAAGAGGGTATTTTTTATATGATGAAAGACTAAATGAAAAGTAGTTATTGCATTTTATTCATCTTGACCAGATGTTTATATATTATGTCTTATAGAAAATGAATTATGTATCTCAGAGCAATCAGCTCAAATTAGCATGTCATAAAATATCAAAAAGGAAGAAATCTGATAGATATATAAGAAATAGCAAACAGGAAAAAAACTTTTATAAAAAAATAAAGTATTAATTTGCATTTAGTTGACAAGGCATTAGCTTAATATTAAAGCTATACCTTCCCTTTTATTTATTTATTTTTGACTTTTTGAGTCACACTCTGCAATGTGCAGGGGTTAATCCTGGCTCTGCTTTCAAGAATTACTTCTGGCGATGCTCGGGGAACCATGTGGGATGCTGGTGATCAAACCCAGGTCGGCCCCATGCAAGGCCAACACCTTACAACATGCAAGGAAATAACTCTGGCTCTGCATTCCTCCTCCTCAGCAGGGAAAAAAAATAAAACCTTAAAGCTCACAGAAAATTCTTTTCAAAGATCATAAAACTAAATTAGTCATGGAGTAGATATTGAACCAAATTGTATCTGCTAACATGTCCTAAAATGTCTCCTCTAAGATGCTACTGTATAAAATATGACTGCATAGTTAACTAAAAATAAAAGATTCTTTTTTAAGACAAAATTCCTTAAGGCTTCTAAAATATCTTATGTATTTTGCATCTCAAACTATACATTTAACCACAAATTAATTTGACCGTGGCACTCTTTAGTATATTAACTTGTAGAAATCATCTCCTGAAGAATGCTTATATTGTATTCTTAACAATCTGTTTTTTACATATGTCAAAACAGTATTTGGTATCGATAGAACCTTTACTTCAGAGAATATATGACATTCTTAATATTTAATTTGTATTTTTCAAGAACTAGGTCCTGCAACTTTTATTACTGTCTCAGTTCTGCTCTATGAAGACACTGTAGATGAAGTACTATTCTGTGGGGCGAAGATTTTTTAAAAACCTAAATATTTCTTTTAATAAATTTCAATATGTTCTACAGGAGCAATTGCCATTTATAGCTTTTGCCATAGGATGAATTTTATTGCATACATAAAGACTAAAAACTGTGTTAATTGCAGGTCTATAAAAATAGATAAAACCACATGTGGGATGCTGTAAGCATTTTTGATAGGCAGTTGCTGTGAACATACTAGGGAATGAATATTACAAGAGGTAGACTTATAATGGAGAGATTTATTTTTGCTTCATATAAAAAAAAGCCTCCAGGGGCGGAGCAATAGGTAGGGCATTTGCCTTGCACGCTGCCGGCCCATGCCGGCCGGGTTCAATACCCGGCATCCCATATGGTCCCCCGAGCACCGCCAGGAGTAAATCCTGAGTGCAGAGCCAGGAGAAACCCCTGAGCATTGTCGGGTGTGACCCAAAAAAAAAAAAAGAAGAAGAAGAAAAGAAAAGAAAGAAAGCCTCAGATCCAAGGAGTAGATTTAGTTTAGACTACTTTGGAAATCATGATGAACAACTGTAAGCCAAATCATTTTTTTTTTCTAAAATGGCAGTTTTAGAAAACTGAGTATGCTACCCGCACGGCAGAGCCTGGCAAGCTACCCGTGTCGTATTTGATATGCCAAATACCAGTAACAATTATAGACCTCATTCCCATGACCTGATGGAATGGTTTGAGGCTCTTTATGTTCCTGGAGCAAGCAGGTGCCCTTGGGCTCTACTTGCATGAGACAGGACATATGGAGATGTTACTGGTGCCGTTCGAGCAAATCGATGATGAACGGGAAGACAGTGATACAGTGAAAATGGCAGTTAGGCATTGTGTCAGATTGGTACAAGAGTCACTGAAATTCCACCAGTGCTGACAGAGAAAATGCAAAATCATTTCTGGGCATATTCTTCTGCCTGAGTTCTTGTATTTTTACATTTTAATTCTTCATGTAATTAAGTCACTTCAGTCTACATATCATATTTGTAAACTAAACCCAATTAAAACCTTTATATCATTGTGTCAAGAGAGATTTAAAGAACATTGACCCCATTGCTCAAAATTCAGCATTCACCTCCCTCAGTGTGTAAACATCCAGTGTAGGTTCATGCCATCATTCTACACCCAAAGTCCTTGACAGCTACATTTTCCCACTACTTCCAGATTGCAACCTCAGAATCCTTTTCGTTTACTAGAGTATACAGTGTTTGCCTGGCAAACAGCCCACCCAAGTTCCACCTCCAGCACTACATACAGTTTCCTGAACCACACCAGGAGTGATTCCAGAGCACAGAACCAGAAACGGTCTCCTCCCTCCCTCCCTCCCCCTCCCTCCCCCTCCCTCCCTACCTCCCGCTCCTTCCCTCTCTCCCCCTCCCCCTCCCTCTCCCTCCCTTTCTCTTTCTCATTGACATTCTATTACTAAACCTGTGTTCCCGATTCACTCACATCCTAGATATTTTTTGTTAATCAACCATTAGATAAGCCATTATTATACTTTCCATATATAATAGATATAATAGAACCACATATAATAGAACCACATGGTTCAATATATAATAGAACCACAGCAGAGCCTGGCAAGCTACCAGTGGTGTATTCAATATGCCAAAAACAGTAACAATAATGTACCTCATTCCCAACAAATGGAGACATTACTGGTGACCACTCCAGCAAATCGATGAACAATGGGAAGACAAGTGATACAAGTGAAGTGATATAATAGATACTTCGTATTAATAATAGATGCATCCATAAGTTTTCTAAAATCTCTTTTTAAAAAATACTTCTGAAAAATAAATTCACTCGTTGTGTGTGGTAATATATAGTAAAACATGTAAATGATTCCTTGGTCCCTTGGGTCATTTCATGTGTGTTACCATTTGTAAAGCAGTAAGTAAAGATTGACAGGTGGCAGGTGGCAACTCAGTGCTTTGATTACACAACACATAATTAAAATCTGTATCCCAGAATGCTTTGTGACTGGCAAACAAATTTGACTCCACAAATGCCGAGGAATCTATGACCTTCCTCCTTTACCATTAGATAAATTGTTACCAAAAAGCATGCCAAATATTATAAATTCTTACACTTAAAAATCTGAAGTGAAGAGTCTGTTTAAAAAAGGCATTTAGGGGGCCAGAGCGGGTAGGGCATTTGCCTTGCACGTAGCCGACCTGGGTTCAATCCCAGGCATCCCATATGGTCCCCTGAGCACCGCCAGGAGTAATTTCTGAGCAAAGAGCTAGGGTAACACCTGAGCATCATCGGGTGTGACCCATAAAGCAAAAAATAAATAAATAAATAAATAAATAAATAAATAAATAAGTAAATTGATGAATAAATAAGTGGATAAATAAATAGATAAATAGATAAATAACTAAATGAATGAGTGAATGAATAAATAAATAAATAAATAAATACAAAGGTATTTAATGCCTCTTGGAAAGCTTACACAGCTTACCTGTGTGTGAGGATCGTGCGTCATCAAATACTGAAATTGTCATTTTATATATATGTCCAGCTGCAATTATCTCTGGGTCTTCATAATCCAATTCCTTAGCAACCTTATTTTAAGAAACATTATTTCAGAAAAAAAGGACTGAATTTTTTAAATAAGGATAATTTAAGAAAGAAATCTTTCCAGAAAAGGCCATTCATATTTAATAAAAATAATACTGGTATATACCTGAGACTGAGCCTGATAAAGACTCACTAATGGATCACTCCTAGCAGGCCTAGGGGACCAAAGGGATGAAGTGGAATCTAATCAGGTGAAAGCGCTGCATGCCACACTATCACTCGGCCCTAAAGTTGAGTATTTAGACAAATAGTACAACAAAAGTACAATCGTGTCCTGTTTTTATTTCAGACTAATTGTATGACCTTGGACAAAAAAAAAATATTTGAAAGTGCTTTGTAAATAATTAAGAATTATAACAAATATAGTAACTCCTAATATGAATAGTTATTCACATTTTAAAATATTATTGAATACTAATTAATTCCCAGTGCAGCATACTGTGGCAGGCATTAGGGATAGAAAAATTAACAACATGAACTGACGGCAGGGATGAAGGATAGTCTAACATACAGCTTTGGCATGGCTTTGGAAGTACTCAGTATAAAACATTATACTGACATTATACATTATACATGACATTAATGGAAGTACTCAGTATAAAACCAGAAATCTACGTAGTTGCGAGCAACTACACTTTACTTTCAAGTCTCTTGATTCCACCTCTTATGATATATATAGATATATATGCATATGTGTTTTATATATAATATATATTAAATATAAAATGTAGAATGCATATGTTCAGTTGAGAATGACATCAAAAAAAAATCACTAATGGACGAGATTGTATTCATGACAAAGTCTCTGCAGAAATATTTAATCAGATTTATAATTCTGCATTATTTATACATAATATATAAACACATACCACTATAAATGAAATGTTATCCAGAACCCAGGAGAGATAGCTCAGTGAACTAGGGTTCGTGCTTCACACAAAAGAGAACTGTTTTCAATCTCTGGTCCCACGTGATCTCTAATGCACAGCCAAGAGCAGTTCCTGAGCACTAACCAGAGAGCCCCCGAAGTACTGCTGGGTGTAGCTCCCCAAAGATATCTATTATGTTGTAAAATGCTTGACTAATTACTTTGACTAGCTAGTGATGGTAGTAAATGAAAACTTATAGGAATAAGTGGCATTCAAGACCTATAGGATAAAAAATATATTTAAAAATTATCCTTTTTATAATAAAGGATAATTGTAAAAATGTAGAAATTTATCGAGAGGAGGATGATGGGGGAAAGAAATTATTCAGAAACAGAGCAAGCGTATGTGAAAAAATAAATATTGTTTAACATCATGTTTACAAAACTTCATCCTTGTCCAAACTCCATTTTTTTAAATAAAAATGACAGTTTGCAGTGCATTTCATAAAGAACATAAACCCATGAAACCTCTTGGCTCGGTGACTAAGTTTCCAAAACCCACAGCGTATGCAAACACACAGCTTGCGACTTGCAGAGTTTAAGAGAATTTAGGTTGATAACCAAAGAAAAAGACTCAACTGAAGATCTTTAGGACTTTACAGAAAATCTTCCAGGTAAGGACTGGGGAAGTGGGATTGATGATGTTTGAGTTAAAGAACAGCAACTTTCAAATAAAGACCTGTAGAAATTAAGAGTTAGAGTAAATTCTACAAGTAAATGGATAGACATGGAGAGTAGTCTTGCTAAGTGAAATGAATCAAAGGGAAAAGGACAGGCATACAATGATTGGACTAACTGGTGGGATATTAAAAGAAACCCATAGTAATAGGCTAATACCCAAGGACACTGTTAACAAGGGCCAGGAAGAAGTTCAAGGTTGAAAGCTTGCCAAAAGTAGTAGTCAGGGGAGGGAAATTAGGATAGAGAAGGGCCCATTATGCCAGAAATAGTTGGAAATGATCACTCTGGACAAGAACTGAGTGCTGATAGTAAGTAAAGGGACAAACATAATAACCTTTCAATATCTAATTGCAAACCATAAAGCCCAAAATTGGGAGTTGAGAGAAATAGGAAGAGAGAGATAGGGAGAGAGAGAGAGAGAGAAGAGAGAGAGAAAGAGAGAGAGAGAGAGAAGTGGCTGCCATAGAGGTAAACTGGGGGGGCAGGAGGGAAACTGGGAACATTGGTTGTGGGAAATATACACTAGGAAAAATATATGTGATGGTACATTTTATGACTAAAACCCAATCATGAACAACTTTGTAACTGTATCAGTGATTCAATAATATATAATAATATATTCAATAATATACTTAATAAAATGTATAGTATATATTATTGAATACCATGAGGTATAAAGTTACATATATATACTAAAGTTACAATACATAGTTGCAAGATAAACAGTTGCAAATATATATGTAAAAGATACCCAGTTACAAATATGTATGTATATATGTGTATATATATGTTAAAGAAAGCAATTAGGAAAACAGTTTAGAGAATTTCTTCTAAGACTTCCATCTTGAAAAAGGTAGGGGTGGTGTAGCTTACTGTATCTTTTCTCTTTCAAGGTCAAATTCATCACTTCAAGAGGATGGAGAGAAGAGGCACTGATTCTAGTATTCCCAATACCAGGAGAATGAGCCATTAATACACATGCTTGCCAGACATATTCCTGAATAGTGTGTGTTCTTCATAGAGCCTCCAAATCATCTCCCCAGCTTAATAGGAAGTTTGTTATTTTATGCTCTTCACAAGAGTGGTAAAATGATGACTGGCAGCAAGGACTTGCCCAAATGCCTTCCATTGAGATAGAAGACAAGGCCACACTCTGCTGTGTCAGAGCCTCTCTTACTGAATCTACCAACACCATTTCAATTATTGTGGCCAAAAAGTGACTTCATCTCCTTGAGAAAAATCGCTAGAGAAACAGCAACTGGTGCTCACCTGGATAAAATTTTCTGCATTTGGCACTTGCTTAAAGAGTTGTCCAACACCAATTGGACCCAAGCCTGGAACATACTGGATGGTATCTGGAGGCTCATCTATGTCGTGGCACAAGAGTTTTGCAACTACTGTATCTTTTTCAATCACCTCTATACCTGTGTACCTATTATTTTGAAAATTAAAAAAATAAATTTATATTGATGGTATTTGTAAACATAATGCTATTCCATGAAGATTTACTAGGGTAGAAAATACTTATTTGTGGACCGGAGCGATAGCCCAGCGGCGAGGGCGTTCGCCACGCGGCCGCCCAGATTCGATCCCGGCATCCCATATGGTCCCCGAGCACCACCAGGAGTAATTCCTCAGTGCAGAGCCAGGAGAAACCCCTGAGCATTGCCGGGTGTGACCCAAAAAAAAATCCTTATTTGTGATGGTTGGATTTATCTTGAGACACACTAACCTGTTTTGGAACATTTGGAACATCCTCTGGGGAAACCATATTCTAAAGGACACTAGAAATATTTCTTAAGATTTTATTAGTTTGTTGGTTTGTTTTTCCAAGACTCTATATTTTGCTTTTTTTCACTTTTGTTTTTGGTACTTATTCCTGACTCTGTATTCAGGGATCACTCCTGGCAGTGATCAGAGAATCAATCATATGGAGTGCTAGGGATCAAACCTGGGTCAACAGCATGTAAGACAAGCACATTACCCACTGTACTTTCATTCTGGTCTTGAGTATTTATCTTTTGCATCCAACTGGTTTGTTGTTTGTAAATCCATCAGAAGCTTCATTTCAGTGAAAAGAGACTGAGTGGCAATCCACTCAATTTCAACATTCTTTGGAATTGTTCTATTGCCATAATCTGTGTGGTCTGGTTGAAAAGAATAATCCTTAACTATTATTACAGTGGACTTTCCATTATTACAGTGAACTTTCTTCCCTATTTCTTCACTTGAATCTTTCTGCCCCAAATATTCACTCATAAAACCTTAGTCTCTAAATTCTATTCATCCTTCAAAGACTAGCACAGATTTCACTATTTCAGGAAATCCTGCTGATTACTTCAATCTATATATTCTTCCACTTAACAATCAAAACACATAACATATAATTTAGCTTAAAGTTACTTTGCATATTTTAAGTTGTTTTATATACAACCACCTAGTCACCATAAAAATATAAGACCTTCTTAAAACAAAGGGGCTGTTCTCTTGTCCACAGAGACAAAGACTCACATACTATTTTAGGTGCATTCAAATGCAGTCTGTGTTAGTTTAATTAGCTGAGTTTTTTCTGAGGTAAGAAGGAAAAAGAGGAGGAGGTAGAAGAGAAGTAGAGTAATTAGGGACCAAAACAGAGAATATGGGTAATAATAAACATATACTAAGCTTTATTTCTCATTGGATAATTAAGAATAAATCTTAGAATGCATAGGGGCAACTAATTTTGTGTAGTTGAGAGACTGGAGGAAGGAGGAAAGACATCAAATAATAGATACATGTTTAGAGATTAAGTTTCAAATAATAAAATTAGCCGCATTGACTAAAATATAACTCATAATTCCTTATCCAAATTTTCTGGATTTTCACATAACTTAATTTGTACTGAAGTTAAATTTATATTGCCCTAATAGTTGTATATTTCTTTATCCACTTTCTATGTGTGTATGTATGTGTGTATGTGTGTGTGGTGTAGAATTGCAGATATTTATGCATTTGAGTATGGGATGCTTGCATTATATATGACATGAATACAATATTACCCTTCAAACTTTACAAAAGATATTTTTAAAAAAACATCCAGTGTCAAAGATTTTCAAAAATGAGATTCTGAAACTATAATAAATATCATTTCATTCATTTAGCAGTGTGCTCATAATATTTCATAAATAATCCCATTTACTTTTTATAAGCACTATAAAGAAAAATGTTGTTGTATCCCATTTTATAAAGAAATATACTGAAGAAATAAGAAATTAAGCAGTTAGCTTAAGACCACACAGCTAGTAAGTAATAGGACCAGGATTCTAAATCAGGCCTAGGACTCCAAAATATAAGCTCCCCCAGTAGTTAAACCCATACATATATTTCTTAATAAAGTTTTTTAATTTACTTTTCTGTCATTTGTGCAACAAAAAATACTCTAACTGATACACTTAATATTTTTAATAACTTACTGTGAGATACAGAAAATCCAGGTCATGTCAATAGGTAATTTGAAGGACAGGACCAGAGTACGGAACTAATTAAGAGCAATGTGATGACCAAACAGATGTCTTCATTGGTCAACAAATACATCAATACCTCCTCTTGCTAATCCTGCCCACTGTCTTGCTCACCTAATCAGATACTGATCACAGAAAGGTTTGTTGTCATTAATGCCACGAATATAAGCAATCACTGAAAGTTTTGCACACCGCTGGTCCTGGTCACAAGCCTTAATGGAGAAGGACTGCACATGTGAAAACCCAGCTCTCTCCACATCAAGGCGATCAGCAGTAACCACGGTCCCATGCTCTGGAACAAAACAGCACAGACTGTTGTAAACTGACCCATGCCATCATTTTCATATTATATCACAAAAGAAGAGATATAGAGTGAACTGCCCCCCTTTTTGTTAGAATTATAAAACTGACTCAGAATGTAGACATGGTATATAATATTTATCAATAAAATGTCATCAGTTTTCCTTTATGCTGGTTGGTAACAAAAGAAATTGGTTTTGACTTAAGCAACAGGGAAGATTTTCAGTAAGAGAAGTTATTTTAGGTTTTGAAGGGGTGTAGGATAGGAAATGATTTTGTGTAGGCGATCATTCTAAACAGGATAATCATAAATGAAGATACCAACCTAGAACTGAGCATTAAATACAGGCAAAAAGATACACATGACAACCCTTTAATGTGTGTTCTGCAATCCATAGTCTGGAAGGGAAGGAAAAGAGAAAGAGAGAGGAGAGAGGAGAGAGAGAGAGAGAGAGAGAGAGAGAGAGAGAGGCCGGAGCGATGAGCCCAGCGGGTAGGGCGTTTGCCTTGCACGCTGCCGGCCCATGCCGGCCCGGGTTCAATCCCGGCATCCCATATGGTCCCCCTGAGCACCACCAGGAGTAATTCCTGAGCGCGGAGCCAGGAGAAACCCCTGAGCATTGCCGGGTGTGACCCAAAAAGCAAAAAAAAAGAAAAGAGAGAGAGAGAGGAAAAGAAATAAAGAACCGGGGCCAGAGCGATAGCCCAGTGCGTAGGGTGTTTGCCTTGCCCGCGGCTGACCCATGCTGGCCCGGGTTCGATCCTCGGCATCCCATATGGTCCCCGAGCACCACCAGGAGTAATTCCTGAGTGCAGAGCCAGGAGAGTAACCCCTGAGCGTCACCAGATAAAGAACCTGCCATGGAGGCGGACTGGGGGAGGGTGGAGGGAACCGGGGGACGTTGGTGGTGGGAGATGGACACTGGTGGAGGGATGGGTGCTGGAACACTGTAGGACCAAAACCCAAATATGAACTTTTTAATTGTATCACTGTCACCATCTTCCCGTTCATCATCAATTTGCTAGAGCGGGCACCAGTAACATCTCCATATGTCCTGTCTCATGCAAGTAGAGCCCAAGGGCACCTGCTTGCTCCAGGAACATAAAGAGCCTCAAACCATTCCATCAGGTCATGGGAATGAGGTCTATAATTATTACTGGTATTTGGCATATCAAATATGACATGGGTAGCTTGCCAGGCTCTGCCGTGCAAGGAGATCATGACTCATTGAATTTTAATTCCCCATTCATTCATGTGTTCATTTGACAAAAACACATGGAGTTCCAAGTGTGTGCCAGTAACTGTGCTGAACACTGCATATCTGCACAATGTAGTCCCTGCCTTTGTTATTTGTAGTTTGTTGGGAAACAAACTACAATACAGAAAGTAAAAAAAAAGCTTTTAGAAGACAAATTGCCATTATTTTAAGAAAGCAAAATCTGACATAATAAAAATATAATGTCAAATGGTCAGATCCTGAAAATGTAAACACAGAAATCTGAAAGCAACCAATTTCCTGGGCTTCTGTGTAATGGACCAAGGTATACAAGGAAGAGGATTAGGTAGAAGGGAAAAGATAAGGGTCATAGGACGTAGGATCTTGGGAATTAGGTGAAATGTCTGGATGTCATTCTAAATGGAAAGAAAAATTCACAGAATTTTGCACAGAAAAACAATCCAATATGACTTTTCCATTTATTCTATCTGGTCTATTGAGATGATTGAGATGACAGGATGAGAAGGTAAAAACCCACTTAAGACATCTGTGTGGTTGATTGAAACAAGAAAACCTGCAATACCAACAAACCCATCACCACTGAGGAAATTGAAACAGTAATTAAAAAGTCTACCCAAATACAAAATCCCAGGTCCAGATGGATTCACTAGTGAATTCTTCCAAACTTTTAAGGAGTATCTACTGCAGGTCCTTTTCAAGCTCTTCCAAGAAATAGAAGAAACAGAAACTCTCCCAAATAGCATCTACAAGGCACATATCATTCTGATAACCAAAGATGGCAGAGAAAACACAAAAAAAAGAAAACTACAGACCAATCTCCTTGATGAACACAGATGCTAAGTTATTCAACAAAATACTAACAATCAGAACCCAAAGACTCATCAAAAGATTATACATCATGACCAAGTAGGATACATCCCTGGAATGCAAGAATGGTTCAACATTCACAAATCAATCAACATAATACATCATATCAATAAGAGAAAAAATAAAAACCAGATGATCATATCAATAGATGCAGAGAAAGCATTTGACAAGATCCAAAACCCATTCATAATTAAAACTCTCCAAAAAATGGGAATTGAAGGAACCTTCATCAATATAGTCAAAACCATCTATCAAAAGCCCCCAGTGAGCATGATCCTCAATGGGGAAAAACTGAAAGCCTTCCCCCTAAGATTGGGGACAAGATAAGGTTGCCCACTCTCATTTTTACTCAATATAGTACTGGAAGTACTTGCCATAGCAATCAGAGAAGAAAAGGACATTAAGAGCATCAAGATAGGCAAGGAAGAAATCAAGCTATCACTATTTGCAGATGACATAACATTATACCTAGAGACCCCTAAACTCTCAACCAAATGCTCCTAGAAATAATAGATACCTATAGTAGAATGGTGGGGTACAAAATCAATTCCCAATAATCAGTGGCTTTTCTATATATAAATAACGAAAGAGAAGAAAGAGATATTAAGAAAATGATCCCATTCACAATTGCACCACAGAAAATCAAATATCTATGAACCAGCTTAACGAAGAGTGTAAAGGACCTGTACAAAGAAAACTAAAAACACTGCTTCAAGAAATAAAAGAGGACACAAATAAATAAAAGAGAACACAAGGAACATTCCATGCTCATGAATTGGGAGAATCAACATTGTCAAAATGGTAATACTCCCTAGAGCTTTATACAGATTCAATGCCACCCCTATAAGAATAGCCATGAAATTCTTCAAAGAAATTGACCAAACACTCCTGAAATTTATGCGAACACTAAACCCCCAAGAATCGCTAAAGCAATCCTTGGGGAAAAGATGGGAGTCATCACCCTTCCCAATTTCAAACTGTACTACAAAGGGTAGTAGTTAAAACAGCATGGTATTGGAATAAAAACAACCTGTGTGGAAATTATCACAAATGTGTGGAAGTCAGAGGCTAGGTAAGACAGAGAATGGAACAGCGTGCTAATAATTGTCAAAAGCGCTAATACCAACCTAAAAATGGGCATTAAATACAGGCAATGGACTGGATTATTTCAGTCCACAATGTAGGAGGAAAGGAAAAGAGAAAGCGATAGAGAGAAAGAGAAAGAAATAAAAAAGAACCTGCCATAGAGGCAGGCTAGGGGAGGGGGAGGTAATCGGGGACATTGGTGGTAGGAAATGGGCACTGGTGGAGGGATGGGTGCTGGAACACTGCATGGCCCGAAACCCAAATATGAACATCTTATGAACATCTTTATAATTGTATATCTCACAGTAGTATAATAAAATACTAAAAAACAGACCTGTGAACCTATAGAATAGATTTTAGTATGATGACACCCATCCTCAACTACATGACCATTTAGTCTTTGATAAAGGAGCAAAATGTACCAAATGGAGCAAGGAAAGTCTCTTCAGCAAACAAGTGGTGTTGGGAAAACTGGGCAGCGACATGTAAAATAATAAATGTGGACCTCTGTCTAATACCATGCACAAAAATCAGATAAAAAATGGATTAATGATCTCACTATCAGACCTGAATCCATGAAGTATGTCAAAGAAAATATAGGAAAAACCCTCCACAGCATTGAAGCTAAAGGCATCTTCAAAGGTGAAACACCATTAACGAAGCAACTGGAAGCAAAGATAAACATATGGGACTACATGAAACTAAAAAGCTTCTGCACCTCAAAAGAAACAGTGACCAAGATACAAAGACAGTCCACAGAATGGGAAAGAATATTCACCCAATACCCATCTTATAAGGGGGTTAATATCCAGAATATATCAGGCACTGGTAGAACTTTACAAGAAAAATACTGCCAACCCCATCAAAAATGGGAGAAAAAAGTGAACAGAAACTTCTACAAAGTTTCAAATGGCCAAAAGGCATATAAAAATGCACATCATCACTAATCATCAGAGAGATGCAAATCAAAATGACAATGAGATATCATCTCACACCACAGTGACTGGCACACATCCAAAAGAGCAAAAAGAACCAGTGCTGGTGTGGATGTGGGGAGAAAGGGACTCTCATCCATTGTTGGTGGGAATGTCGACTGGTTCAGCCTTTTTGGAAAACAATATGGACATTCCTCCAAAACTAGAAATTTAGTTCCCATCTGACCCAGCCATGCCACTCCAGGGAATATGCCCTGGGAAGCCAAAAACACACACCAGAAACACTATCTCTACTTCTGTATTCACCGCAGCTCTGTTCACAATAGCCAGAATCTGAAAACAACCAGTGTGCCCGAGAACTGATGACTGAATAAAGAAACTTTGGTGCATCTATACAATGAATACTATGCAACTGTTAGGAAGAATGAAGTTATGAAATTTTCCTATAAATGGATGAACATGGAGAGGATCATGCTGAATGAAATTACCCAGAAGGAGAAAGACAGATATAGAATGATTACATTTATTTGCATGATATACATATATGTATTATGATACCAGCATCCAAGGTCAGGCAAAACATGAATCTGGAGGTCTTGTCAAGAGGTGGAATCTACCACAAACATGTGGGAGTCAGAGGTTAGGTAAGACAGAGAAGGGAACGGTGTGCTAATAACAGTCGAAAATTATACCAGCCTAGAACTGAGCATTGAATATAGGCAAAAGATACATATGATAACCTCTAAATGTATGTATTACAATCCACAATGTGTAAGAGAAGGAAGAGAGATGGAGACACAGAGAGAGAAAGAGAGAGAGAGAAGAGATAAAGAACTCTCCATAGAGGCAGGCTAGGGGAGGGGGGAGGAATTGGGGATATTGGTGTTGGGAAATGGGCACTGGGTGAGGGATGGGTGCTGGAACACTGTATGACCGAAAACCCAAACATGAACATCTTTGTACTTGTATATATCATAGTAGTATAATAAAATATTTTTTAAAAAGACATCTGTGTGGTAATTTAAGTAAGAGAGGACAGAGTTTGTCTTGAATGATGGTTCCTCAAAAGTAGTACCAGAGTAGTAAAAGAATAACAATGGCAAAATACAATAGACCCTGAGAAATGGTTTACAGAACTAAGTTTAATAAGCAGGGAAGTGAGTAAGGGATCAGGAGGGGAACCTGAGATGATGGTGGAGGGAACGGTCCATTCTGGGGGAGGGTATGGTCTTGGAACTTTCTATGCATACAACCCTCTCATTAATTGCACTTTAAAACATGGTGCTTTAAATTTTAAAAAATTTTAAAAAATTAAAGTACCAGAGATGAGAATATGGCAGAAGCAATTTACTTGAAGTGGCGGTCCAGGGCAATGTGGCATGGGGGAAAATGAGATTGGGGAGAGAATGTTGCCAATAAAAATACATTATCAAGTGCTTGACTACTCTAACCACAACAGTTTAACACTGGGGAAACTCTGGACCAGTGGAAAACATGTACTCAAAATTGGTCCATACTATGGACAAAAAATCTGAAGGATATTACTTATATGTCCCAATTATCATTCATCCTTGGTTAAAACTTCTGGGTAGAGGTAGAATTTTTCCAACACTTTAACATACAATTTGTGGGGAAGGCGAGCAGAGCACATGTCAGATTCCAAACAATACTTTAAGCAAAGATATGTAGGTGCAAGCTGGTGACATGTTAAATATTGAATGACTTAAACTTGAAAATGAGTTCAAAAGGACCAATTTTCTTCTCAAATTAATCTCAGAAGTCTTATGTATGGCATAATTTGATCCACTCCTATTCCCTCTTCCCACCACAGACACCCAGCTCATTGGATGAAAAGTAAATGAGCTTGGAGTATGCAGAACCTCAGACGCGGCTGGGGAGTTCCGAACTTGGCTCTCCCCAGGCTCAGCTGACCATGGGGCCCCCAGGAGGACAAATGGGTTTTGGGAGTGGGCCCATCACCTCTGGGGGATCCCGGAGGCAGCCAGATGAGACTTGCCCACCACATTAGCCGCCATTTTCACTGTCTGGACGCTGCAGCATATCAGCCCACCCAGGAGGGATGCGACCTCAAGACCAGATTAACAGAGCAAAATGAGTTTGAGCCCAGGTAGGCAACTCCCAGAAAGCGGGAATCACCGGGAATTCGTCAGATGGAGCTGCAGTCGACCCTTCCCCCTCCATTTTGTCTGAGCCCAGTGGCCCCGCCCAGGAGCTGCCCTGGGGCAACCAACCATAGCATTCAGAGCCTCAGACATGGCTGGGGGAAGCTGGAACTCAGCTCTCCCCAGGCTCAAGCTGACCATGGGGCCCCCAGGAGGACAGATGGGTTTTGGGAGTGGGCCCATCACCTCTGGGGGGTCTCGAAAGCAACCGATGAGACTCGCCTACCACATTAGCCACCATTTTCACTGTCTGGATACTGAACATGAGGCCCCTAAGTCGCATGGCGTGTGGTCCATCAAACTAGTGGAAACAGTTATGTCCTTTAATGTACTGCATTCTACGATGTGTAGGAAAGGTAGGCGGGAGGGAGAGATAGAGAGGAGAGTAAAAACATACAGAACCCGCCAAGTAGTTGAGGTGTGGGAGGGGGAGGGAGGTGGGAACATTGGTGATGGGAGATGGATTCGGGTGGAGGGATGGGTGTTGGAACACTGTAGAACCAAAATTCGACATTAGCATCCTCAATTGTATGTCTAAAAGTGGTGTAATAAAATTTGAAGAAAAGGGAAAAAAAAAAAATGGATATCAAATTAAAAAAATAAGTAAATGAGCTTGAACGTCCTATCAGATACTCTTTCACGAAAAGTTTGAACCTGAATCAGAGAGAAGAGTAATTTAAATGTGAGCAAATGATTTAGAAGGTCATGTCAAGCAGAGAGCCATGGCAATAATGAGGAGTCATACATTAGCTCATGATAGAACAAAGAACTGAGTCTAGCAGAGAGTTACTTAACAAATATTATTGCATGTACTAAGCACCTCCTATGTGCTTCTGGTAAGGACTCTGAAAATGTAGACAATCCTATAGATGCTCTTAATAAACTCAGTCTACAGAGGATACTCAATATAGATAATGATATAGGATCTACAATATTCTCAGCAATTCTCAATTACCTTTGTCAACTGCAAAGTAAACATTCTGTGGATCTATTTGAAAGCTTATGTCTCCCAAATTATCTTCATCAGTTGCTTGGCATACTCCAACTGTACTTCCAACTGGAATTTCTTCATTCAATATGATGTCCGCTTTCTTGTGCAGAGTTGAGTTTACAGATGTAATGTTCAAGAGAGAGTATTCAATGCCAAATAAACTTGTTTCAAAAGAAAAGAAAATTAGAGTGGTATTTGCTTTTTACCCTATGATTGTGGCAGAGGGGCCAGTTGACTAGAGGAAATGATGTGTAAAGTGGAAAGTGACAACTAAGTGAATTGGCTTGCCCACTTACAGAATGCTTGTCAATAGTTTAGATACAGTTCTCAACATGTTTCACATTTTCTCATTTATTAATCACAGTAGCCTAAGGATATGTATACCATTTTCTCTGTTTACAGGTGCAGAAACAGAGATTTTTGAGAAATAGAGACACTTTCAGAAATAAATACCAACATGCCTAAGATCTGACCCCAAGATCTATCTGGCTTCAGACTCTGTACACTTAACCACAGGGTCTCACCCACTAAATATTAAAACTTTTCTTAATATTACTGAAATGGCTTTATAAACTTTCCAATGATCATTTTTAACAGATTATTTTTATCTTGTAGAAGTGTGAAATAATCCAGTCCACTGGACACTAACATTTTCAGAATAACATACTTAAAATTTGGCAGTGTCATTTTGGGTCACACCCGGCAATGCTCAGGAGTGACTCCTGGCTCTACCTCAGGAATTACTCCTGGAAGTGCTCATGGGATAGTATGGGATGCTAGAGATCAAACCTTGGTCAGCCACGTGCAAGGCAAACACCCTACCCATTGTACTGTCTCTCTGGCTCCTGTTAAATTACTTTTATTTTATCTTAAGAAAGCCTCTCTTTAGAATCTTCATCTTTAGTAAATTTTCTCCACAGACCAGGGAAGTACTACATGTTTAGAGAACACACCCAGCATGTTGGACTCTGGCACTGCATAGTTCCCTGAGACTCACAACATAACTCAGGTGGCCCCTACAGTTCCAAAATTCTTATATAAGCAGAGCTGTACCAGGGTGACCAGAGGTGGCGTCTGTTTTAAGATAATCATCTTAATTTGATGTAGTCATATTTTTTAAAAAATCATATTTGCTTAGCCAATGACATTGAAACATTGAAGATGTCACTATACTCAATATCATGAAGGTTTCTATGTTTTCGCCAAAAATGACTTATGGAATAAGGTCTCACTGAGGTCTTTGTGTTTATTTATTTATTTATTTTTGCTTTTTTTTTTTGGGGAGGGGTCACACCCGGTGATGCTTAGTGGTTACTCCTGGCTTTGCACTCAGGAATTACTCCTGGCGATGCTCAGGGGACCATAAGGGATGCCAGGGATCCAACCGGGTCAGCCGCGTGCAAGGCTAATGCCCTACCCACTGTGCTATCACTCCAGCCCCAACACTGAGGACTTTAATGCACTTTTAATTGACATTTGTGTAAGGTGTGAGATATGAGTCTGAGTTCAGTTATTCACATGTGACTGACTGGTCATCCAAGCATCATTTGTTGAAGAGGATTTCCATGCTCATGTCACACTTGCAGATTATTTCTCAAAGATTAGCTGACTATACACTTGTGGGTGTATCTGTGGGCTTTCAGTTCTATTCCACGGATCTGAGGGTCTGTCTATTCCAGTACTACACAGTCTTAGTTTAAAGTATGACTTAAAATTTACTTCTTTAAATTATAGTTGCTTTAAAGAAAAACTTCTAACATTCTTTTTTGCTAAAAATTGTTTTGGCTATTTGGAAATGGAGTGGGAATGGGGAGATCATTATTTATATAAATTTTAACAGCATCTGCTCCATATTTCTATAACTGGGGCCAGAGCGATAGTCCAGCAGGTAGAGTGTTTGCCTTGCACGCAGTCAACACAGGTTCAATTCCTGGCATCCCATATGGTCCCCCAAGCACCACACCACCAGGAGTAATTCCTGTGTGCAGAGACAGGAGTAACCCCTGAGCATTGCTGAGTGTGACCCAAAGAGCAAATTAATAATAACAATAATAATAATAGTAACAATAATAAATAAAATATAAAAATTAAAAATTAAAAAAATTCTGAGACTGTGGAAAGATAGGTCTACAGCTAAATCTCAACAAAACTATGTTCATGAATAATGAACTAGTTCAGAGACCACATTCACTCTCAACGGACCAAACATCTCTGAATGCAGCAGTTATGGGTACCTAGGTCGAGAGGTCAACATGATGAATGACCTAAAACCTGAACTGCGCAGGAGGAAGAGAGCGGCATGGAATGCCTTCAAAAGCATCAAAGAAATAGAAAAAGGACAAAGAACCTCCGGCTCCAGGCACATTTCTTGGGTCCACGGTTCGCCCTACATTAACATATGCCTCAGAGAACTGGGTCCTATGAAAGCAGGATGAGAATGTTATTTGGGCCTCCCAAAGAGGAATCGAAAAAGCTATGCTTGGAATATCACGCCTCACTCAAGTGAGAGAAGGAATCTGGAGTTCCGACCTCTGCCCGTTCAGAGTCAGGGGCACTGTCTCGTTTGCCAAGGCATCGAAAATCAGATGGACTGGACATGTAATGCAATTTGGAGACAACCGCTGGACTAGAGCCATTACTGACTGGATCCCATGGGACGTCAAAAGATCACATGGCCGCCAACCTACAAGATGGTCAGACGTCTTGTCAAGACCCTGAACTAACAGTTTGAGGCTCTTCATATTCCTGAAACAAGCAGATGTCATTGGGCTACACTGGCATGTGATAGGGTCAAATGGAAATGTTGCTGGTGCCTGCTTGAGCAAATCGATGAATAACGGGATGTCAAGTGATCAAGTGAAAAATAAAGGCCTTGGGTATTTTACAGGGACTGCAATGATTCTACACATTGCTTTGAGAAGGATATTAACTATTGTGACCTATAAAAAAAAGAATGTTTCCATTTTCTGTGTTTTCTAATTCTTTTTATAAAAACACAGTTTTATTTGTGTGTCTTCCACCTCTTTCATTAAATTCCCAGAGACTATATGTTTAGAGGTACAATATGAAAGAAACAATGATTAGAATAAAAAGAAAACACAGAATGGGGAGAAAATATTTTCTCACTACTTATCTGATAAACGGTTAATATCCAAAACACCCAGAGCACTTGTAAAACTTAGAAACACCAACAACAGCAAAGAGCACAACCCATCCAAAAAATTTATATAACACTTCCTGAAAGAAAACATACTGATTGCCAACAGGTATATTTAAAAAAAAAACCTGCTCTTTAGAGTGGTATAGTTAAATCCAAATCACACAGTAACACTGAAAACAAGAAATTCAGCTTCAACAACCAGACTTAAAAATGTGCCTGTCAGGAGTGGTATGGCTGGGTCAAATGGGAGTTCAATTTCTAGTCTTTGGAGGAATGTCCATATTGTTTTCCAGAAAGGCTGTACCAGCCGGCATTCCCACCAACAATGGATGAGTGTCCCCTTTCCCCCACATCCACGCCAGCACTTGTTGTTCTTGCTCTTTTGAATATGTGCCAGTCTCTGTGGTGTAAAGTGGTATCTCATTGTTGCTTTGATTTGCATCTCTCTGATGATTAGTGATGGTGAGCATTTTTTCATATGTTTTTGGCCATTCGAATTTCTTCCTTGCTGAAGTTTCTGTTCATTTCTTCTCCCCATTTTTTGATGGGGTTGTTTGTTTTCTTCTTGTAAAGTTCTACCAGTGCCTGATATATCCTGGATATTAACCCCTTATCAGATGGGTATTGGGTGAATATTCTTTCCCAGTCTGTGGACTGCTTTTGTATCTTAGTCACTGTTTCTTTTGAGGTGCAGAAGCTTTTTAGTCTCAGGTAGTCCCATATGTTTATCTTTTCTTCAAGTTGCTTTGTTAGTGATGTTTCACCTTTGAAGATGCCTTTAGCTTCAATGTCATGGAGGGTTTTTCCTATATTTTCTTCAATGTACTTTATGGATTTAAGTCTGATATTCAGATCTCTAATCCATTTTGATCTGATTTTTGTGCATGGTGTTAGACACAGGTCCAAATTCATTTTTTGTACATGTCGCTGCCCAGTTTTCCCAACACCACTTGTTGAAGAGGCTTTCCTTACTCCATTTTGGACTCGTTGGATTGAACTCCCATTTGACCCAGCCATACCACTCCTGGGAATCTACTCTGGGAAGCCAAAAATACACAGCGGAAACACCATCCCTACTTTTATGTTCATAGCAGCATTATTCACAATAGCCAGAATCTGGAAGCAACCAGAGTGCCCGAAAATCGATGACTGGATAAAGAAGCTTTGGTACATCTACACAATGGAATACTATGCAGCTATTAGGAAAAATGAAGTTATAAAATTTGCCTATAAATGGATGGACATGGAGAAGATTATGTTGAGCGAAATTAGCCAGAAGGAGACAGACACAGAATGACTGCATTTATCTGCATAACATAAATATATATGTACATATTAATAAGATACCAATATCCAAGGTCAAGTGAAACATATATCAGGAGGTCTTGTCAAAGGTGGAAATTATCACAAACGTGTGGGAGTCAGAGGTTAGGTAAGACAGAAAATGGAACAGTGTGCTAACAATTGTCGAGGGTACTAATGCCAACCTAGAACTGAGCATTAAATAGAGGCAAAAAGATACACATGACAACCCTTTAATGTATTATCTGTAATCCATAGTCTGGAGGGGAAGGAAAAGAGAAAGAGAGAGAAACGGAAAGAAATAAAGAACCTGCCATGGAGCTGGGCTGGGGGAGGGGGAGGGAACTGGGGACGTTGGTGGTGGGAGATGGGCACCTGGCGGCGGATGGGTGCTGGAACACTGTATGACCAAAACCCAAATATGAACTTTTTAATTGTATATCTTTGTAACTGTAAAAATAAAAAATTTTAAAAAAAGACAAAAAAAAAGATGTAATATATAAAATTAAAAAAATGCACTATCAAAAAAAATGTGCCTGTCAATAGAGCAGGCTGAGAATATGTGTTTATTAGAGGGTGCAGGGGGACACCTGGGAACCTTGGTAGAGGGAAAGATATTGTGCTGGGATTGGTGCTGGAACATATGAATAACTTGGTAAATCAGAGAGCTTTAATTAAAAACTTCTTTAAGAATGGATTGGAATAAAAACAGACCTGTGGACCTATAGAATAGAGTTGAGTATCCTGACATCCATACTCAAATACATGATCATTAATCTTTGATAAAGGAGCAAAAAGTACCAAATGGAGCAAGAAAAGTGTCTTCAACAAGTGGTGCTGGGAAACTGGGAAGCAACATGTAAAAGAATAAATGTGGGGGCTGGAGGCGATAGCACAGCAGATAGGGCATTTGCCTTGCACACGGACGACCCAGGTTCGATCCCCAGCATCCCATATGGTCCCCGAGCACCGCCAGGAGTAATTCCTGAGCAAAGAGCCAGGAGTAATTCCTGAGCAAAGAGCCAGGAGAAACCCCTGAGCATTGCCAGGTGTGACCCAAAAACCAATAAATGAATGAATGAATGAATGAATGAATGAATGAATAAGTAAATAACAAAACATTTTAAAAAAAGAATAAATGTGGGCCTCTTTCTAACACCATGCACAAAAATCAGATAAAAATGGATTAATGATCTCACTATCAGACCTGAATCCATAAGTACGTCCAAAGAAAATATAGGAAAAACCCTCCATGACATTGAAGCTAAAGGCATCTTCAAAGGTGAAACACCATTAATGAAGCAACTGGAAGCAAACATATGGGACTACATGAAACTAAAAAGCTTCTGCACCTCTAAAGAAACAGTGACCAAGATACAAAGACAGTACACAGAATGGAAAGAATATTCACCCAGTACCCATCTGATAAAGGGGTTAATATTCAGGATATTTCAGGCACTGGTAGAACTTTACAAGAAGAAAACAGCCAACTCCATCAAAAAAAAGTGGGGAGAAGAAATGAACAGAAAATTCGACAAAGAAGAAATTTGAATGACCAAAAAGCATATGAAAAAAATGCTCATCATCAGTAATCATAAGAGGATGCAAATCAAAACAACAATGAGATATCATCTCACACCACAGAGACCGGCTCATATCCCACAGAACAAGAACAATAA